>JARKHS020012094.1:0-210830 GCA_030143305.2 Amblyomma americanum | reverse complement strand
TTCTGCTATGGCTTTAAACGCCTGCATTCGATTTCTATTTGGAAGGTCAGCTTCACACGCCAAGAGGTACCGAGCAACACACAGTGGTCATTTTAGAAATAGCGTTATAAGAGACGATAGCAATAGGTGTTAACATCACTACCCTTGGTTTAGATCGGTTTCATGCTTTTTATTTTACTACGTTTTCTGGCAAGAACGCCTCATTTCACAATCAAAAAATGTGTCATGCATTTTCACTACGTGTTTTTCTTCTTTTACAAAACCCCTGAAAGTAATTCGTGCGATTCGTATAAGTTGAGACTAGTAAAGAGACATCGTATGTGTTGTGTAACGTCCCCGTGCGACACATGGACTACGCATGAGGGACGGCGTAGTCGAAGGTTCCGGAATATTTTATACCACCTGTGCTTCTTTAACTTTCGCTATCACAAAGCACACTGCCGTTTCTTTCTACCGAGAAAGCTGTACCTGTCTCACGCTACGAAAATGCCAGTGTCTGTCTTTCCCTCGGTCTAGCGCATCGGATAGTGAAGCCCGCACCCTCTAGAAGCCCAACCAACCAGCCATCTTCCCACTCGAGTTTCATAGTAAGGTGGCTGCCCTCCCATCCACCTCCAGCCTGAACCCACATCCGTGCCATTCAAAAGCTTCGTCAGGCTTCACCCACTTTAAACCTAAAACAATATTCTGCCGCGTTTGTGCTGCCACGGCTGAGAGTAAAATTCATTAAAGTAAGAGCATCAAAGTAATAGTAAATGTCAGGTCGTGGTGGCTCCTTAAAGGGGGCTCTTGCCACTAGTGCCCACGAAAGGCTTCGCTTTCAAATATGCATTTTGCCCTTTTCAAGATACACACGCCGTAATACACTTATTTACAACACAAGGGCAGCACCCGCTGAAGAAAGCCTGGGGACCGCTCGGGTCACCTTCGTAGTAACTGGACGCCTCTTGAACTGGGACTGACTATCGAGAGGCGGCAGTCTCGGTGCCTCTTGAAAGGCGCCTTTTGAAAACAGGTTTCAAACTCTAGGCGGCAAAGAAAGGAGAGTTCAAAGCCAGAAACACTGGTACCGAATGCCTCAGAATGCCAAAACAGAACAAAAAAAGATGGGACCGGTTAGGCCACCTCTTCATGGAGTCAGTACTACGACGCCAGCTTCGCACTCGGGAGCGGATTTCACAATTTGTGCTACGCGATTGCGGATCTACGTTTTCCTCTACTTTTCTTCTTTGGCTAAGAAGTGCAGCTTCATAAAGAAAGCAACGAGAGACGGTACGCTATAAGTTATTGATGCCCAAACAAATTGATCCCGCCCGGAGAGCAAAGAGATGAACAACAAAGACTGCGCATTGCACACAACTCACATTTGCATACCCTTAGAGGTTGCTGTGGAAACAAACACGCCCTTTGACCGCCATCCATCGCTGCCGAAGACACTTGAGACGACGCTGGGAAAGAAACTGGTTTCTTCCAAAATGTAAGCCGACAGGCGGAAAAAATCCCTAATCGGAAGACAACTGCGCTTTAGCCTGGGCGTACAGTGAAGCATTATGCAGAACTTGTTACACACTGCGAACAATAATAGCGTATGACAAAAAGCAGCGGATTAGCTGAGAGCAACGGGAGTTTCTCAATGAGTACTTCTCAACCCAACGTACAAAGCATACTTGTGGCATTTACTGCGTAAAGAAAGCGAGAGGGAAAGAGAGAGTCAGAAACAGCACCGCAAAGATCAAGCTTACTTCCCTTCGAAGCTAAGAGAGACCTTGTTTTGCCGACGTGATGCGATCCCCTATCACCCAGCTCTTTTGACCAGAAGTAGTGTGCAGCGCCTTGAGGTTGTGCCCCCCATATATATCCTTTTATAGCCTTCGACAACAAATTGCGCCTATCTACGGCGACGTTTTTCCCGCCGAAATATTGACGATTCGGACGCCGGTTATCTGTGACAGTAAAGATGGGGGAAAATTAGAGGGGACATTTTAAGCTCCTCTTTAAGGGTATGACGCGAAGCGTAATGAGTTAATTCTCACATATGCAGAAGGAGATTCTCTACTTTACATTCGTAGATCCCTGGGAGTCCTCGTACTCCTCTTGGCGAAGTGGTGCAGCGGTTAAGCGATGAGCCACTGCTCTGCAATGGCAGGTGTTCCCACCGGTGTGGCTTGTGCGACCCAGGTTGCTCTTCCCGAGCGACCAATCGTTAATAAACTGCCACCTGCCACAGTGAGCTGTTTGCTCACTGTCCGGTGGCCAGGTTGTTATGACGCTGCGAGGTCACGTGACCTTGGTACCCCACCTCCCTCCTAGGTTGCTCTCTGGGCACCACCTGCCTGAGTCATGCTCGCGATATTTCGCTCACAACGGTGACGCTGACAACACCGACACCGGATTTTCTGGGTAACGCAACTTTTAACGCTATCGCGTTAACAGGGCCACCAATACACAAAGATGGCAGGCTCAATATGACCGCGGTGGCTGGACTAATAGCGAACTGGAATCAGATTAGGCATTAAAGCACCTGAGCTATTTCGTTTAAACTGATCTCTTATGGAGCAACAACTGCCCGCAGTTCTATTGCTGTAAAAAGAAGTTTAGTCATCGTACGCATAAAAACGTCTCACCGCTAACCTATCGTTACTGCATGTATATTAGGCATCACGCTTCGTCTGATTGTGTACTAACTCCAAGCTTGCCAGGGCTGTTTAGACACCTTAAAACACTACTCCCGAGTGGATGACACTTTCCTAACGACTGTTGCTGACATGGCTTTGATTTTTCTATTAAAGGCATGAGAACATGTTTAAATTCGTCCAAAAACAAAGCAGAGAATTCGAGCTTTCCCTGAATTTCATTTACCGCGAGTTGATGAAGCTGGTCGATCGGCATGGTGATGTTGTGAACTGGAGGCCGTGTTATGAGTGCCACAGTGTGAGAGTTAGAAAAGAGTTTACAGGTGTAGATGCTGAAGAATAAGTCTACGAATTGCGTTCCAGGCAGAAGCATGTTATGAGAAATGCTGCACTGGATGGGAGTGCATCGAGTGGTTGGAGCTTCGCCATCGTAGAAGCTGCTTTTAAAGGAAAGATCTGCCTGTACGTTGGAAGCACCAGCGAAGCCCTTATACCATTTAGCAGCAATTTTAGTGGCGACGACAAAATTTTCCTCCTCTACTTCATATCAAGAAGTGAAAGCGGACTGGACACGGCGTGTAATGTTCAGATGAGATAACAGATCATCCCTTCAGGTAGCGGAGAAGATTCCAGGAAAAGGTAAACCCTGCCAAGACAGAGCAGGTAGTCTGGTGCAGTTGATGAAAATTGGAAGCTTGCGTTTATATAAGTTGATCGCCTGATGGCGTACGATATAGTTAATTCGAGTTCAGCGGGGGAGGCATTCTTCTTGAAGTCGACGTAGTTTGCCTGATGAATATTATCTCGATGATAATGACAACGAGATGATATATCTTTGTCCATCTTCGGTACGTGTATGATTGAGGAGGGAGAAAATACAAGAGGACGAAAACTACGATAAAAATTAAATAACGCTCTACTTTCTGTTACGTTGCGGCGGCTGCTACTTTTTATACATCTTCAAACATATGACGGTTTGACGGGTCATCTCGCCTTCATAAATAATCGAGATAGGCGGGAGGAAAACTCAAGTTTTCTTCGCTTGATATACCTCAACAGGCTGCGCTAGAGTTTCGTGCTAAAGCGAGTTTCGAACTTACCGCGCGTGAAATGCGATATGACAAATTGGATGGAATCCATCAAGCCATACCATACAGCGCTGCAGGAACGCCTGTGGCTTGCGGAGAGTTATTTTTAAATTGGCTTCTAAAACTCGGCCCCTTGAAGCCGCTGCAGCAGTAGTAACACCAGCGGAAGCGGCGCGTATTGCCGAAAGGACGATGAGGGGACGAGGGCGGACGCACACTTTCCCTTCTTCCGGCGAACGGAAAGGCTCATCGCGACAGCGTGGAGCCAAGAGAGACAGCCTGGAGAAGGAAAAAAGAGCTTGGAAGTCAAAAAACAGAAAGAAAGTGCAATGACACCCTAATAGCTGTGGAATGATCCGCCTGGGGCATCTGGGCCCGAAATACGGTGGTCGAACATCCCTAGTGGTTTGTTGGTATGGTGGGCTCTCTTATTTTATTCATTTTAGTCTCTCCCTTCGTTCAACGCATGTATTTTTGTTCGCCGATGGTGGAGGCTAGGTTTTAGTGGTCTTTTAGGCGGACGTTTGGAAATCTGGGCAGGCACGTGAATTTTGTGACAGTCAAGCACGCGCCATCATTTCGCTTTCTTCAGCCGCCGCGGTGGCAGAGTGGTTACGGCGCTCGGCTGCTTTATAATTTTTTTCTAGGTCTCTAAACGAAGGACAGGTTCCGAGCGACTGGAGGACGGCCAGAGTCCAACCACTTCATAAAAATGGAAACAAACAGTACATTATTAATTACCGACCGATTTCATTAACATCGACAGCTTGCAAAATTATGGAACACATAATACACACCCACATTTCCCATTTTCCTGAACAACACAATTTTATTACAAATTTCCAACACGGATTCCGGAAAGGCTATTCTACTTGTACCCAATTAGTTCAGACTATACACGATTTTGCGAAAGCTATTAACAATGGTAGCCAAACAGATGCCATTTTTATGGATTTCGCCAAAGCATTTGATAAGGTCTCTCACAAAAAGCTGCTTTCCAAAATTAATAGCAACTCAGAAATAACAAAATAATTAATTGGATTTCAGCATATTTGAATAACCGTCAGCAATATGTCTCTTTTGGGGAACATTCCTCTCAAACTGTTTTTGTTGACTCTGGCGTCCCTCAGGGCTCAGTGCTTGGGCCACTCTTGTTTATCATTTACATTAACGACATCGTGAAAGACATTCCAGTTAATATTAAACTATACGCGGATGACTGTGTGCTATACTCCGAAATTCAAAATATGTCAGATCAGGTAAAACTTAATGAGGCTTTTCAGAAAATTAGTGCCTGGTGTGATGCATGGCAGATGCCTATCAACTTTCAAAAAACCGTGTATATGAGAATCACTCACAAGAAAAGTCCACTGATGTTCCAGTATTCATTTGACAACAATATTCTTTCCGAAGTCTCACACTACAAATATCTACGGCTATGGATTACTAACAACCTTGACTGGACTAAACACATTGATCAAACTGTAAATAATGCAAACCGTAAACATTTTTTTCTTAGGCGTGCATTGAGACTTTACACACCCCGAGTTCGGCTTCTAGCGTATAAATCGATTGTCCTTCCAATATTAGATTATGCGGCAATAATTTGGGATCCATTCACCAAAACAAACGTAAATAAAATTGAAAAAATACAAAAGAAAGCAGTACGTTTTGTTTACAATAGCTATGGACGCACATCAGTAAGTGACCTCTTAAACAGGGCTGCTTTAATATCTATAACCGAAAAGAATCGCGTTTCTCGACTAAAGTTCTTATACCAATTGGTCAAAGGTCATTTTAAAATTAACATTGATGGACTAATATCTTTCTCTTCAGGTTATTCTAAAAGACAACGTCACAATCTTACAATCACCCCTTTCACCCAGCGTAATAACTGCTTTAAATATTCTTTTTTTCCGCGAACAGTAACGGAGTGGAATCAACTTACTAACGACGAAGTCTTACAGCTATCTGTAACATCATTCATCGGCAACCTCAGTGCACAATAATGTCCTCTGTCAAGCATTCCCGGTTCCCATTTTTGAACTGAATTTAATATTGTGATCGTTTTGATGCTCTTTCTTCATTTAATTAATTCCCTGTTAACCATGTTCACTGATGACTTGATAGTAGTGTATTTATATGCCCCAAACCTTAGTGTACTTTTTTGTTGTGTTACGTCATTGAGCCTTTCATTTTTTCTGTTGTGTTTTGTTGCTTATTAATAATTTGTGGCCTTTGTACTTTTTTTCTTAATATTTGTACTTACCTATTTCCTGTATGCTCACCCTGCGAAAATCCCTTCCTGGGATTGCAGTATTATTAAATAAATAAATAAAAAAAAGACGCGGGTTAGATCCCGGCCGCGGCAGTCGAATTTCGATGGGGTGAAATTCTAGAGGCCCGTGTACTGTGCGATGTCAGTGCACGTTAAAGAACCCAGGTGGACGAAATTTCCGGAGCCCTTCACTACGGCGTCTCTCATAGCCTGAGTCGCTTTGGGACGTTAAACCCTCAAAAACCAAACCATTTCGCTTTCTTCACAGTTCACAAAACATGGATCATGATTTATCCGTCGATTTCATAAATTTTCAAAACCGTGGCCACTCGCTTTCATGAACAGGACTTTGTGACAAAATTTTATGCGACTAGGATAAAAGGAAGACCAAGAACAACTATATTAGCAAATGTTATTTTTCGCAGAAATCTAGAACCTAACCTGCATGATTTCTGTGTGAGCTTTATGCGCTCCCTGGCAAGGGTTGTCTCGTTTCTTGTGATCTCCTTACAGCATTTTTTTGCGATTAGCTGAATTCGTAACTACTTAGTATAACAGCTTTAGATAATGCGTGTTGCTTGTTTACCTTCATTTCTCCTGGATAGAAAAGGAAGACACTTGCATACGTTTGCGTGTTTGTTAGCCCTCTAGCCTGCGATGGTCGTGTGCGCTTCAGAAATGAAGCTTAGCGACACAACCTCTATGCAAAGCGTGAACGAAGCGTGCGCCCAATACAAAGTCCTGGAAAAGTTAGAATTGTAAAAGCGCCCCAGTGGCTCAGTGGTTATGGCGCTCGGCTGCTGACCCGAAAGACGCGAGTTCGATCCCGGTTGCGGCGGTCGAATTTCGATGGAGGCGATATTGTAGAGGCCCGTGTACTGTGCGATGTCAGTGCACGTTAAAGAACCCCAGGTGGTCGAAATTTCTGGAGCCCTTCACTACGGCGTCCCTCATAGCCTGAGTTGCTTTGGGACGTTACCCACCATAAACCTTAGAATTTTAAAATGGTGTTCTATGATTACGTTTGTAAGTAAGCACTCTAATTTAAACTTCTTATTTCATCCTCTTTCTTTTCTTTCTGAAATGGAAAGGGGGGGGGGGGCAATGTTTCTTGAAAACATGTTATTTGCTTGGGCAGAAAATGAGCTGCACTGAATTTCTTCCTCGTCGTCTTCAGTGGCAAAATGTTTCACGTTGAATAATGAACAACAAAAACCCTGTGTTGCAACTAGCGAGATATATATCTTCAAAATGGCTGAATTGGCATTGCAGTTAACATTGATCAATATCAGTAATCGATGGAATGATCATGTCTTGAATACAATAATCAAACCAACATGCTGGCACATACTGCTCACTCCAGGTCTTACGATGCACGCAGTAAGCACTCAGTTTGCGAGGAGAAGCGTATCGGGACTGTAAGAAAACACTTCCCTGCAGTGTCTTGCCGGGTACATGGAAATTCAAAAGTGCGGGCCAAGTGCTCAATTTAAAATACAACACGCAACAAATCACTGTGAGAAAAAAAAAAGATGCAACGGATAAATTTGTTGTCACTTGTTTTGGTTAGACAGCAAGAAGCTGCGGGAGGTGCACCTTCTTTCAAAACAAAGGTAATCTCGTCATACTAGCGGTTTTCTTGAAGACGATGCTTCTTGCGCTGCAATTAAACCTCTTGAGTAAGTTCTCGTGCCGTTGCCCTTGAAGCTGTGGCTGTAGTAAGCACAAGTAGCGGTAGCTTCAGGATGCTATTTACCGCCTGGGTGCTAAATGGCTGATGTCTGCATCCAGGAAAAGCATTTATTATGCTAACACCCTCATAAGCATGGGCAGAATCGGCTGGTCGCGCCAAAAGACTACCGTGGTAGCTGAAGATGCGCTGCATAAAAAAGAGTGTACGGCGTATCTGGCAGCCTAGGTACCTTAATTTCGCTGAGTAGCCTCCTGTTCACAAGAGGCCTAGTGAGCTCGCAAAATTAAGGTAAGACGCATTTGTATTGTGAAAGTATTTTAACTTCGACAATTCAGATTACTTATCCAGCCTCTTTTCAGTATTTGAAACGCTTCTATGGCAAGACAGGGCTTCAGCGTTGAGTGTCTGGCTGTCATAGAGGATTCCTGCGGCTCTTCTAATAGTTCTTAATGCTTGATATTTGTTGGCTGCTTGCTTCAGTTCTTGCGACTCGTGGTTTTGTTTCGCTAAATGTTTTTGTGAGGATTTAACTTGAGTTATTATTGCGCAATACTGTTGACATCATGCAGAAAAAAAGTGGCAACAGGCGGAGCTACGTAGAAGGAATTTCTGACAGTCTCGAGTGCCTCGGTTGCGCAAAAACTTTGGGGGCCATTGTTAGGAAACAGTACTGATTGGTTTAATCTTTTCAGTCGTATGCTCACTACAGGTTTCTTAGAAGCATGTGTATGATGGCATGAAACACGTCGGTATTGGTCCCAGGAACGAAGCGAAGCATTTATGAATTCTCTGTGTTACAGTGTGTGCAAGATGTGGCTGTGTAGATGTCCATTTAGTTATGGATGTTGGTAAAGCTGCTAACTGTATATGCTGTCGTCATCTCCGCTCGTCAGTGTTTGCCTGTTTCTTTGACTTCTCATTCAGCGTGAAACATAGGGCTCCGGTCAACGTCGCAACCTTTGAGCGAGGCGATATAACTTCGTTAGTATGCACTCTCTTTATAGGAACATCCTGTTTGTATGAACCCGCAATTTCGTCCCGTAAACACCACTTCCATTAAGGAGACTCCCGTTGATTCGAATTGTCTATTATTGCATAATTCCAACAAATTTTCTGTGTCCTTGGTGTCCTTTTGGTGAGTTTTAATTATCGAGAACCGAGCGACGAAAAGTTTATCTCTGCCCCCCCCCTCTCTCTCTCTCTTAACTACACTACATCGCAACTCAGTCTTGCACTTCAGGATTGCTTCCGAACACCCGTAAATAAAATCGACAGCCTGCGTACAGTGTTTCCTGCCTCTTTGTTTTCCACTCCTGTATTTCACTGTCTCTAGCTCCGCCATCTGTATACAACAGAAATTATCCGTTTGCGCTTACTTATTTAAACTCTGTCCATTATTGAACCCATCACGGGGATCATCCTGGACCTCCTTTTCCTCTCTCCAGTTTAATTTTTATGAAGCCTTAAGAACCCGGTTGCAATTGCTGTCTTCTCTTCTTTTGGCTTAACTCCACGCTTTCACGGCAGCAGAGTGCCAGTTGTTAGCACTCTGAAAAAAAGCGTTCATGATCGTGAACGATCGCTTTAAATTCGCTTCACGTGTGCGCTAGATCTCGCCCGAGGCAATTTGTACGCTGTCAAAGTTTTCTCTGCTTGCGAACGAGTGCAGCGGAGAAAGGAACCCTTTCTTCTCAGGATGAGCTAGGGTGCGGTTTAGCGCCAATACTTCCGCTTGTCCCCCGTAAATTACAATTTTGCCCGGATTCTTTAAGTTTCAAGTTTAGATTCGTTTTGCAAAACAAAAAAAAACAAAAAACTTAATATGAAACAGTGCCCCTGGATCATAGCACGCACACAAAAGAACTGTGATGTTTTCTTTTGCACGAAACAAAAACAAGTATTTATGAACCAGTCCAGTTCGTACCACTTGACGAAAGTAGCAATATTTATTAAGTTGTAGACGCACACTAGGTCGTCGCCAAATTATTGAAAAACGTTTCCTTCTTTGGTTTCCGCTTTCGGATATGTTCTGTGCCGTGCATTCTTTTAACTGGCATTGTAGTTATGTATAGGATTCTAAATTAGACAGCATGTCAAGTGACGCTTGGTTGTGCGGACGGTGGTAAAAACATTTTAGTTTTAGTAAGGGCGACTGGGGACTGGCCGTCGTGTGTGGGGTCCTCAGACCGGGAATCTGATAGCGTCTGCTCTCCTGCGGGCCCAGGCCATCAGCCGTGGCTGATCGCTCAATCTAGAAGAGCTGACGGCAAAGATTTCCGTGAGGAGTTGGTGGAGTGGGATACTGCAGCCCTCATAACCATTTGAACCCAACAATTGTATAATATAAAACCCTGAAACTACGTTTTCCCCCTATTACTTGCCTCTGCCTTTGTTTTCGATGGATTAGGTACTAACTTGCACGGTTACAGCTCGCACTCTGGACGTCGCTCCCTTTTCTTGTCTTGCTTACGCAAACGAGGCCTATAGAAAGAAAGATGTGGAACTAGCAGAACTCCCAGCTCCTCTGACCTTCATTTGCTGTTGGTACGCATCCTAATAGGAACAGAGTGGGATCAAGAATGAAGCCACTCTCTCCAAAAAAAAAAAAGAGTATGGTATACCGTTCGTGTTTCGGCGATACAGACAAAATATAGCTTACATCGCCTATATTTGTTTTTCAAGCACCTAGTGCTTTCAAAATTTTAAAAAGAAGACATTTCTATGATGGATTTCGTTTAGTACATAAACGTTCAGGGCATAGTAATGACGGCAGTGATCTCAAATAGTATCATTCTCATATAACGGAAGGCATGTAGTAACGCCTAAATATCTTATCGAATTCACAAACTTCATGTGGGTCAGAGGCAAAGGGAAGGCAACTGAGATGCAACAGTCCATCGAAAGTATATGCGACGTCATTCACCCAGTTGTGTTCAGTCACGCACGCTTCTTGTGCAGCTATCGTCTATACTTCCATGTTCACTTCCAAGACTCGCCGAATTGTCTAGGGTGATTAATCACAGAAGAAACTCTAGGCCGCCAAAGCAGTAGTAAGAAACCCACCTTCCAGGTAAACCAGGTGCCGCCGTGCCACAGTAAGTAGGTTTATCGATCTCACGCCCACCGATCAGCCATCTTCTTCCGTCGCTGCCACCGCCAGCACGCTGTCCTTTCCGGCGTCGTTAATCACCCATGGCGAGAACGAAGTTTCGGGCCAGAGTACGAACCAAGAACGGAAAGAAGACAGGGGGAAAAAGCTCAAGCGTAGGAAGCTATATAGCGGCAGTAAACTTTACGCACCCGCACTTCGTGAACTCTTTTCCCCAACACTTCCACAGCGCAGAGCAGGTTGGCACGGGCGCAGGAAACAAAGATCAGGCCTGGACGATAGCAGGCTGCGGCAGAAACTGTGCCCCATAGAGGTTACGGTCAACCTAGGCCTGCTTCTGCGCCCGAACTCAGTGTTCCGTAGTGAGCGGTGTCTTCGTCGAGCATTCATACGTACGCTCATTCATGAGCTCTGGCAGCTCACTGATGTCAATCAACTGTTCGAGCTATGGTTTTTGAGAAACGATACTCAGAGTTCGGGGGCGACAGCGTCGATGAATCAGACAGCATGTCCTCAGGATCCGTTCTGGTCGCTCCGATGAGCATGACGCATTTGTGACAGCACCAAAAATTTGGGATGCCATTCAAACAATTTTAAATAATGTAGTTCCGGACATTGCCTATATTCCTTTATTTTACACTTCTAATTACTGTACGTACCTGAGCCTTTTCGGCATAGCATGACGCATAGCGTACACCTGAGAAGGTGGCGTTCTCCCAAGAAGCGACTTCTTAACTATTCATAATCGCTTAAGCGTTAAACAATAAAACAAGAATAGCTACCATGGCCTACTGGTAAAATAAGAGTAAATAGCTGTCATGCAGTCATCAGACTAGCCATAATTTTTTCTGCTCCAACTTAACTTTCCCAGCCACAGGTATCTTCATTAAAAAAATAACACCGCGTATACTCACATAGCTTCGATGAGGGGTCAGCGCTGTCTGGTTTCGCGAATTCATTTATTAAATTGATGACGCAATGCACGACGCTATTGCAGGTGAATTTCCAATCAGCAGAGACACTTAACTGCCAGTCACCGAACAAAGAATTGCTGGAGTGACCTGTTAATGGCAAAATGTGTTAGCAGGATAGCTTTTTCATGTCGATGTCCTGTCCTCGTCCTTTTCGGCAGCGTTAACTTCCGTGGCCCACGAATGATGGGGTAACATAGGTGGAGAGCACACCTTTGAACAGGTGTGTCTTTGTAGAATAACCAATATAACTGCTCGGACATGGGAGACCAGGCACGAGAAAATCGAAATCTAGACGTGTAATACATTTCGTGGATAAATACGCCATGAATACTTGGCCATTTCTTTTCCAATTTTCATGCACTTAAACCGAAACACCGCCCTGTGCATTGTACGAAACGCCGTAGCGACGCTTCTACAAATCTTGGCCATCCCATTACCACGCAAAACTATTGCAGCCCACTGAACCTTAGGATCTTCACGCATTTATCACAGCTATCGCCCTCAACAAACGAGGGACATTACTCCAGCCGCAGCACGGGACTCGCTCGTCGGGGTCGACTCAAGCTCGTTTATCATGTCCCGGTGGCTGATGCATTTCTATCCTAGAAATATCTGTTTTATAGACGCTGCATTTTCTTGGAAGCGCATCTTTTATAGAATTATTACACACCTATGTGCTTGTTGCAAAATGAGTTTAGAACTTTGTTTCACAATATTTTTCGTTTTACTTTTTAAAGGGACCATGAATAGAGAAAGAAGTAGGCCTGTATCGAGAGGGTACTGTATTAAACTCACGAAAAGAGCAAAAACGGATACAAGTTTCGTCTCACCAGCCGATTTGGCCAGTAAAATACATGCGCCGACAGCGATACTTTGGCGCAGACACCGCCATGCATTCACTTCATAACGATGGCAGGCCGTCCTTTTTTTTTAAGGGCGTCACGAGTTTCTATTGCCTGGCGGTAAGAACTCCGGTCTTCTCAGTGATAAATGCGTTGTTTGCAGTTGCTTGAACGTCAAAATTGTCCGAAAGAGCCAGAGGGTCAATTTTTACTCACAACATTAATTCGATGGAGTTGTCCTTTCTTTTGTTATTGTCCTATTCCTTTTCCTTTTATTTTTCCTGTAATTTCTTTAAGATGCATGCGTTCGTTTTCAAATTAAAAAAAGTCGTGCTACAGTTTAATAAAACGACCTCACGGTCCTACTTATAATTAGTAAGTTTCGAAACGTTTCTTTTGGGGCCAGCAGAAACTGGCTGGGATGCGCAGTGCACCACGAAGCACCAACAAGAACAGCGCTTCGCAGCCTGTGATGAGACTGTTTATTCTGTTCCACTGTACACTGATAGGAAATACTTAGGGCAGAGTAGTCGGTGGTTAAAAAAATTTAAATAACAATGTTGCAAAGTTTAAAGACCGATGTCTGGCCGTAGCGATGAAGCTTGGAAGATAAGAAAACTAGTAAATGTATGCGCCAGTACCCCTTTGCTACAGTCTCAAACATGGAAGAGTTATGTCTATACGAAACACGATACTTGTTTTGTTCTATTCCCGGCTTTTCTTTTTAATACAATGGCATTAGGTTGGCCATGACGGTGAAAATTGACCGGCAGCGGTGTGTGTGTTGGCGTCGACACCATGTGCAAACCTTGGCAGGTGGTGTTAAGAGATATTTGCCTCTTTCCACTTGCCATCTGCCAACTGTCCGCTCTACCTCTCTCTTCTTGTGTGGGAGTGAAGAGAGAAGCCGAACGAAGGATGACTAAGCGAAAATTAAAATGACTAATAGAAATTGACTCGGACAACAGGAGGCCTACGTGCAGAATAGACAGCCTCTCAAAACATTATCTGTGAAAAAATGGGGTTTGCTAGAGCTATACCTTCTGCGATTTGCTCCAGAGAGCAACTTGGGTGTCACAAGCCCCACTGGCGGCTGTGTTTGACGCAGCCACCCAGCGGGGCAGAAGCACATCACCCAAGCCCTGCACAACTCTGCCGATAGAGGCATTAGGATTTGCAATGATGAGATAACTAACAACAGGAGATCACAAAATGGCGTGAGAAACTTGAACCGTTAGGTGAAGAGACGAATTGTTAAGAAAACAGCAGGTCTGCGCGCTACAGAGAGAACCGCCCGAAGAACTATCTGTGCACAAATGATGCTGGCCGAAGATAGTTAGGAATGGTAATTGAATAGAATAATAAATATAATAAATTGGCGACTGAAACAAAATTGCTGTCGCATTTCCTCCGCATCAATCCAATTCATTGCCCTAATTTTTTTGTGCGTGTTGTTGTGTGTGTTCTGATACTATTTCGTATCATCGGCCTATTTATACATAATGCAAGTGCAACAAAACATTAGTTGTTCGCACAGTGTAGCATATCATTCTTCTTAGTTCTTGACGGATGTCCTTTACGTTTAAGGGCGCCTTCGATCGACCCGGATCTTCATGATCCTTTTACGTGAGCCTGCGTGCTATGCCTTCTCTTGGTTGTTCAGTGCAGTGAGTGCCTTCTTCTTCTTCTTCTTTTTCTTCTTCTTCTTCGTCTTCTTCTTCGTCTTCGTCTTCTTCTTCGTCTTCGTCTTCGTCTTCGTCTTCGTCTTCTTCTTCTTCGTCTTCGTCTTCTTCTTCGTCTTCTTCTTCTTTCTTCTTCTTCTTCTTTCTTCTTCTTCTTCTTTCTTCTTCTTCTTCTTTCTTCTTCTTTTTCTTTCTTTTTCTTTCTCTTTCTTTTTTTTCTTTCTCTTTCTTTTTTTCTTCTTTCTTTTCTTCTTTTTTTCCTTCTTTTTTCTTTCTTTCTTTTTTTTTTCTTTTTCTTCTTCTTCTTCTTCTTCACCCCAGGTATATGGCACATTTATTTACGTCTCTTCTTTTTCCTTTCTTTTCTTGAAGCTTTGTGTGTAACTTGGCCTTTCGATGTCTCTTTCCTGTCGTCGCTGCATTAATTATTGGCCAATTTAACTAGTCCGAATAAATATTGCAGTGCGAGTAAATAATCAGCGCAATTTGCAAAGTGCAAATAATGATTCATAACGAAGGCGGAAGGCTTACTGAAATAGCTGGAATCTTCACCGCTGCCTGAATTTCTCAAGTTTATTTTTTTGTATGGACCCATTCGCTCGCTCAATTTTGCTGATGCGGCCCTAACTTGAAAGTCGGAGATAAGGCACACTCACAGTGAGCGTCATTATGGCGCTGTGCGGCCTCACTCCACCCGCGCTTTCCGATTGAGCGGTCCTCTGCGCACAAAGGATAAAGTATACGTGCGAGTGTACGCGTTCTCCACTTTTTCATCGGTTGCCCATCGGGCTCAGACCAAAACGGCACCAAGCGGCGCCGTCGCTCGCTCTGGACTTGACTCGCGGGGCGTGCTTGAGCTATGCTTAGCTTCGCGCCTTTGGAAACGCCCAGATTTGTTCCCAGCCGAGTCTCGGCCGATATGTTCCTACTAATCGCGGTCAAAATGGGACGTTCTCCGCCGCCTGCTCGCCAGGCCCACGCCATCGCAGGCGTGACCATCCATGCCCCAAGACGCCCGAGCGAAGCTAGAGCGAAGCTAATCGCCTTGTTGATTCTCTGACGACTCTCCTCCCTCTCAATTACGGCGCCGAATTTTTTCGTGGCGGGATTAATTCACCTCAGAAGCCGCTAATGCCAGTGCTTTTCCGACCGCAAAAACTTTGAGAGGGTGCTCGGCCATGTTCCGGACGCTTTGCTGTTTATTTTTAGGTAAGTATTTTCACCTGTCTTGTAGGGTCAAGGCGGGTTCCAGGACACTGGACATTAGTTTGCTGAGTTGTATTTGCTTCTTTTTATTAACAGTAATGTGCACCGAAAAGTGTTGAGACTACGACTTCAGGAGAGACAAGAAGCTTATAATAGGTTGGTCCCTCTTCTTCACAACTTACGGCTAGAGAAAGCTCAGGCTAGCAGTATCGAGTCCCGATGAAATGCAAAAATGCCCATGGATACTGTGTGATCACAGTATGCGTTAATGATCTCCAAGCGGTCGAAATTCATTCGGGGATTACGGCTTCCCTCACTGCCGATGGGCATCTTCGAGTGGTTAAATTACACCTACTGAATAAACAACTATATTTAGGATACCGGAGCTTCTTTTGACTGCGTCGTTTCCCTAGAACAGGAATTGACAGCGGAATTAATGGCAGTTAACAAGAATGACGACGATGAGAGTGCACAGAAAGCAAAAAGTCCTAGGTACGAGAACGCAATCACACAAGTGAGATTAAATATGACTGAACAGACTGCAACTGAGAAAACCGTTGTTGCCCATTTAAATTAAGCTGAATAAAGCACATCATACATGTGTGTTACGGTATTAACATTGAAGACTACTGGTCGTAGTTTGGGCGGCGATTAAAGCTATGGAAAACGTTGTCAGCACAAATTTCATTAGAGGAATCGCAGCTACATCTGCAGCCGATAGGAAATACTGTGTACAGGAAATGCGTTTTATTGTACAAAATCAACATCCATAATAAATAGAGCGATGTCGTGCTTCTCGTCATGGAGGTAGTTGCCACATAGCGTCATCATTTGCGCAGAAACTCCCATTCACCCTTATACATCGTCCTGAGAAAGAAGTCAACACTAGATAAACTCATGTTATATTTGCTTTTGCATCAGCCGCTGCCGGGCGACTGACCAAGACAAGATCGGTTTGCTTACCCCGGCTCTCTTACTGCATCGCTCCCAATGGCAGGTACAGTCACAGGTTTGAGTACCACGACACTGACACTTCACGTTTGTTTTGTAAACGCCACCACTCCTTCACGTGGTGGGCTGATATTAAAATTGTAGGCTATAAGTACGATCCGTCCATTTTGAAATGAAGGATGGGGCTTTGCGGGCTTTGCTCCGTTCTCTCTTTGTGATCTATTCCACATGCCGCTTGAAGGCTGTTCTTATTTGGAAGCAAGCTACTTATAATCACTCTTCAGAATTTTTTTCAGCAAACATGCGAGGTTATTGTACCCTCCCTGTGCTTCTGAAAGCGCTTTTAAAAATCGACATACGTCCAGTATACGTGTCTGTAATGCCCGAGAAAAAGGTGTTCTTCATTACCGTTCGCAAGAAATTCGCCACAGAAGTTATTGTTTCTATTTTCTGCCATCTACAATATATATCACCCATTGCTTAGTAAGAGTACAGCAGATTTTCTTCGCGCTAACATCGCTGTACATCTTTGCCTGGTTTTCCAAGTTGCGGCGCAACTCAAAATTCTTTGCAGCGCAGCATCAGCAGCAGAGGACCACTATACGGAGGTAGCGGATACAATGCATGCCGTGCATGGGCAAAATATCTGCAGTGGCAAATCATCGAGTAGAACTTTATGTGCTAAGAAAAAAATTTCGCTGTCTTGAAGAAGCCGCATTAAAGGACGAGCCCCTTCTTTCCTATTTTATATGTCCCCTCTTCCTGGAGAAAAATAGAATTAGCAGCTCTTGTGTTTTTTCAGTGTTTTATCCGCACCCTGTTTATAATATGACCTTACAAATGCTTGCAGCGAAACGGTGAAGGCTGCTTCACGAGGTCTTGAGAAAAATGCAGTCTAATTTTGGTACGGCGAGATTTAGGCTGATACCAAGAAATATCACACATTTTAAAGATCGCCCAGCTGCCTGATTCGCACAGACTATGATTTTAGACAAAATTAATAGTGAACTGTAAGCATAAAAACACGGCGGCACTGATCTCCAGGAAGGGTGCAAGTCGCAGGAACATGTAAGCCCCCAAAACGAAACACGTGAAATGAAAAGCGCACTCTGTGTGCTCGTTGCAGTTCACGAAATGCCGTTTACAAACACGGCCTATAGCATTTCAGAAACGGCACTTGAAAAGTTAGGGATACACACTGAATAATAAAGCAACCAGAATCAATTTTGGTAGTCATAAAAATAAAGTCTTCGTGCAATTTCAGACTGGCATTCATAATCAGGTCAGCCTTTCTCGCCTGAGTGAGCGAATGTAGTATGCCATGCACGAACAAACTCATCGCGTTACGCCTTAATGACGGTGTAGACGTCTTAAATGCAATCGCCACCATCGCTCATGGACTACTTGCGCAGTTCACGAGTATAAAGAAAGGGTTCACGGTAGATAGAAAAAAAAGAAATAATAGGTTATGTAAAGGGTCACGAGGAAGATGGGGGGGGGGGGTGCCGATGAGTTGTAAATTGCGGCGTGGTGCACGCACCCGGGAGCGCCTACCACCTACGAGTTCACCGATGTGTTTTTATGCAAATTGCACGCATTGAACAAAGGAGGTCTGAAAAAGAAAAAAAAAAGCTATTTGTGTTAGCGAGGCTGCGCAGTTAAATGTATACAATTTGCTTCAAATAGTGTCGCAGACAAGCCTTTCACTTGTTTTCAACAGGGAGTTTCTTTCAGATCAAGTAAAAAAACTGCTGGTATCTGTTATAAAATTTGGTCTAAAGCCTCTGATGCCGCATTTGCAAAGACACCTTTGTAGTGATGCCGTAGAAAATTGCAAAAACTGCCGTAACGCAGCTCTAAGAAAAGTAGGTCAGACGCGTTGACCAAGTGGCCAAAACGACTGGCGTCGGAAGCGCGCCAGGAGCGGAAAAGTTTGCGGCACATGCCGTGCTACGCACCTGCATGCTAAGCTTGCGAAGGTATGCATATACATGAGTCTCATCACATTATGCATGCCACGCGCTGATGTAGTAAGTGTTATATTGCAATTTTTCTGTGGCCATCAGAGAGAGGGGCTGCTAAGTTTGGCCACCTTATTGTTATTCATTATCGAAAGTGTGTATACCAGAGAGTATTCCAAGCAGGAGTGTGTTGGTTGTGACTGAAGCAGAAAACGCGGGTCGTGCTGTCAACTTCTTCACTCCTCGCGAACACGTAGTCGATGCATATGCTCCCTGTGATTTGTTGCGTGGACCTGTTGACCTTCTTAACACTGAGTTCTTCTCCCATCCACTTCACTGTGGTTGCGTCGGCGTTAAAGCCACCTGATATTAGCGGCATCACATGTCCGGCACGTCTCTTGATTTCTTGAGTATGGCGACTGTAGTACAGGAGTGCTGTGAAGTTGTTTATTATTTACGAAGTTATTACCACATGGCTGGCGCCGGGTGACCTGCATAAAGACATGCGGTCACCATTCCTCTACCGTTGACGGTACAGGGGCCCACAGAAACTTCTCCACATCCGGCCCCATGTTTCGCAACGTGCGCTTCAGACGCGCAAAACTCTTCAGGGCTGCTTTAGTTCGAGAGGTTTAGAATAAGCAGACTCTATCGGTTAGAGCAGGATAGGGATAAGCGGGGAGTCAGGACGCATGCGCAGAACAATAACGTACCTCGTGTTATTCTTCTGCGCATGCGCACTGGCGCTGCCCAATTCATGTATCCCCCTAATGAATATTGTCCCTCTCTTCTAAAACTCCCTAGCGGGCCAGGCCACCCGCTCGCGTTCCGTCTCGCCCGCAGCAGTCGATGCGCACATATATCAATGTAGCTTCGCGGTGTTACTGAACACGGTCCACACCCTGCTTCCAGTGGATACGGCGTCATCTGTAATGTTAACACAAGATTAATCGTCCAGCAATTCAGTATCTTAATTGTCCGATTTGGGCTATTTTACCGTCCTATTTGAAAGACGTCAGCCAGGCATGCGAGACGAAGGATGAGAAAGGGTGAAGAAATTTCGATTCGTAGTGATAGCGGTAACAATAATAGCTGTAATCATGCTATCTAAGAATATTTGTGAACAATACGCATTTATGTGTTGTTTCGGTAGGAAAGGTGTGAAGTGACATTTTAGAATACTGCAAAGCGTTTCGCGAAGATTCCGCCCCTCCCCCTCAATATAAAGTGGCCGCTTACAGTTTCTCTGAGCAGTGCGTGGGCGGAGCCCTCGATATTGCATTTTCTCTTCATATTTACATGTTTAGGCAGCTTCCACCAAATTAAAACGCGCAAGAAAAAGTTGATCGTAGCCTAACTAAACACTACGTTGCGTATAAAGTCTTCTCGTAACTAATACCAGTACAATTTCGCCTGTCCTGCCCCAAAGCGGCACATGCCTAATGGGACAAGAGGAAGCAGACCTATCCCGCTAACGACCTACACCGACTGCCCTTCTTCTTGATTATTAGTTTTGAATGCCGATGGTGCGCCAAGTGCCAAAATATACTTGTATTTTCTTCGGTTGGCCACGCTCTTCACCAAAATAGACGTGCCAGTGTGAATAATTGAAATTAGGTGTACTTAATTGAGCGTGCCACGTTATACCACCGATTACTGTGCGTTTCAGTCGCTAAGTGGCCCGAAGAAACAGTAGGCAGAGAAAGAAAACAACTAGGCGGAGAAGGAAGCCTACATTCTGAAGGACGCACAGAGCGAACTTCATCTCTGCAGCTGGAACAGGTGCACGTTTCATTTGGGCAAAATTGATGATCGCTGTATCAGTATCTGCAACCACCGCTTTCTCAAGGTTCGCGAAGAGCGTGAGAGACTGAGGCGACGGAGATTCTGCGGTCTCATTAGGTGGGATTCCGGAGTTAATCAGGTCCAGTAGCGGTACCCTGATTAGCGCCTCAGTGTGGGTGTCCCAGGGGCCGTTCTATGCCGTTGTCGCCCTGTTGCTCAGCGCAGAGCCGCGTGTTTGAGGAAGACATTTCTACAGCCAAGATGACTGTATTTTATGGAGGTTTGATAAGCGGCGGCATGATGGTCGTTATAGATCCGAACTTTTCTTTGTGCCATTTATCTGCATATCTAGATATATCTACTCCATCTTGGGGGATTCCCCTAAACATTTTATCGACCCCATTCCCGATTCGCGTTGTTATCAGTTCACTCTGGCCGTATTATCTTCCAGCCTCTCTCGTTAACTCGGTTGATAGAGCGACTACCCTTAGGCGCGCGTGGGACTTGAGTTTGAACCCCGGATCAGGAAGAATTTTTCTTTAATAACGAAGTTTCTCTGAACGCCGTATAGCTTTCCTCCCTAACTGTGTAGTTGCGTTTAGATGGATGATAACGAGTAATTACTCGTTTATTATATACCTTTTCCCTTACGAACACAGAAGCGTTCAAGCCGAGAACAATCAAGGATACATCAAAATAAGGAGTAAAGTGATCGGCGAGCTTTCGCATAAAACTCCCAGAGCGAGCACGTTTCAAGCGTGACTTCTTTGTATCATGCATTAATATTAGCGCTCTTTGCACTTGTTATATTTGTGTGTGGTGCTTTTGCTTTAATTCATGTTCTTCTTATCACTTGCTGTTTACGGCACTCTCTTCCTGAGCACATTTTTTTACCAGAACACACTGCTTCGCGGCAGGGGCGTAGCCAGGGGGGAGGCTTATGAGGGTTCGCCCCCCCCCCCCCCTCCCTGAATTTTTTTTCGAACTGTCACGCAACGCTGGCCAAAACAACCCCGGCGCCGGATGTCACTCTAGATTTTGTCACCTACAGTGTCTTTTTCAGACTGGAAAAACATTTTGGCGCGAACATTGCTAACTCGGGTTCGATTTCGTGGCAATGCCCATGCACCTGGAGTCATGTAACGCAAGGTGCCCCATCGTAGCACAAACTTTTAAGGGCCTACCGATAACTCGTTGTTGCGACTGAAATTTCGGTGCAATTATTCGCAATACATGACCAGCTTTATCTGCTGCTGCGCAGTACACTGGAACGAAGGACAGCGTCATTGAGATTTTTTCCTGGCCGTTGCATATGTACAAAAATGTAAAGGTTCTTGAACGATAAACATTCATTAAAATATTTGTCCTCTACTTGCTAATATCATGGCCCTTACGTTTTTCATATCAGCGGCATGCACTCCGTTGATAGTTCCGGACAGATATAGTTCTAGACTTCGTGTGATATTTTCTTTGCTTATTAAATACGCAAAAACATGGAAACATTAGTATTAGTTATGTCTGCCACGAGTGAACGATAAGTGGATGGTCGGTATGACATGATTACAAGACATAAAACTGAACAGGGGACCAGACACAGAAGAGAAGCAAACAGGAACAGCTCGCCCTGTTTACATCTCTGCTGTGTCTTGTCCCCTGCTCAGTTTTATGTTTTGTAATCATGTCTGCTACGATTTTTAAGACATGCGAATGCCTTCTTTTATTTCAAAAATACATATTTCACTTGTCTAGACAGGGCGTAGCGTTATCTAATACACAATGGCATTGTCAATGGCAATGCAGTTACTATTGTTGCCCTTGATCCTTCCAGAAATAATTCTATGAGGATAAAACGCTGCAACATGAGCCGCTCCCCCCCCCCCCCCCCATCCGAAAAAAATTTCTGGCTACGCCACTGCTTCGCGGACTTGAGCCAGATTAGCTTAGTGAGCGTCTTTCGCGCCTTTGCTTTCATTCGAACACCTGCTCTGCTCCAGGAGAACACCCGCTGCATATTCTGCCTCAACGTCATGTGTGTGTTTGTCTGTGTGTGAGTAAGAGGGAGAGAGATTGGGTGGTAGTGCCCGATATCTCTCGATTCCTTCCCCACATGGCTGTACTATCAAATACCTGCTTGCAGGGACGCCAGATTACCTCGCTGTATGTATAGTCTATGGAGGCCTTTTCAACGCCGTCAGAGCCACCATCGTACGATAAGGCTGGCGTTTGATCACGTCATGAAGCGCGTGTGGAACTCGCAACTTTTTCAAGCACTGGGTTTGATTAGTGCTTTGGTTTCTATACTTAGAGCCTTGGGGCACCAGAAGTATTGAAGAAAATCTACCCCACTTGATGGCAACGGCTTCCGTCACGCGCTCAGCAGTCTATTCACTTTTGATATGCAAACACTGCACTTCGTTGCCACCCAGGGCATATCTTTAGTTAATCATGATGCCTACTTCTCAGGTCTGAATAACGCTGTTGCGAGGAATCCAATCATAGAAAAATTTCAACCTACTAGAGCGTGGTATTTATTTTGTATCAGAGCCTTTATTTCTTGATCTGTTTTACTCGCAAGCACTATATGGTAAAGTTGACGCAGAGGTGCTCAAAGTTTTTGATTCTAATAAAATATTGCTCTAAGTCCGCAGAACGTGGGCGCACTTTCTCTTAAAAGAAAGTTCCGCTTTCACAAAAAGAAGCGGAACGGGAGAGGAAGAGCACAATGTTTCTAACGAGGCACACATTAAACCTGTCTTTGAGAGACTACACACTGAACCTATTACGCAATAGTACAATATCCTTTCGCATAAATGTGCAAATTAAACATTAATGAAGGCCCAGTGTTTCTCGCTAATTTAAACTAAAATCTATAGAGTGTTCCTAAAATACCCGTAGTAGAGACAACTAATTTTTACCTGAGACAGGATCTAACTAGGGCAGAAAAACACTTTCGTATAATTTCTCATGAAATTTCAATAAGAACCATGCGCTGTAATTGCTATGAAACTCGGATTTCTCTTTCATTTTTTCCATAAAATTCAGTGCATATGCCTCATCAACTTTTTGTGAGTTGTCATACTATGCTAAAGTTCTATTGATAAACAGTGTTGAAGAACGGTATTTTGCTTTCCTCGTTTCTTGAGCACTTGATGGTGCTGCCCCCATTAATGCTTTGAAAATGTGCGATGTTAAAAACACATTTTTTTTTTAAAAAAACATCTTGATAGGCATATCATGTACTGGTGCTGCAGCGTTGTGTAATTTTCAGTTCTGTGCTCATTGAAGCTGATGTAGTGGGCAGGAAACTAATTCAAGCCTATAATTCGGCTTTTTGTCCTCGTCCCTTCACATCTCTGATACGAAATAAACCTGATTGATTGACTCAGGATTGACTGATTGATATAAAAAGGGAGACTTAAATCCGTACGCACAAGCAATTATAATCGCAGCCGCTAAGAATATCGGATGAGTCATTGGACGCAAACTGCTTTTCTATGAGGCATCGCATTTAACTTCGGTTATTGGCCGCAAGCAAAACAGGGCTCTGCTAACGCCACACGCCGGAAATAGCGTACCGCAGCAACGACCATCTGGACCGAGAATAACCGGAAATGTGGCTGGATTTACGCTGGTCCGAATGTTGACACCATTCACACCCCTTCGCGAAGGCACACAAGGCTAAGGACGTCATTCACGCACGCATCTACGGTGGTATAAAGAGAATCAACTAAGGGCGACCGCTTCCATATTTACTGCAAGTAGAGCACAGACCTTCCTAGTGTTATCTGGGGCCACATCCGCGTACTGATTTTTTTATGAGGCCCTGCACCCTAGTCTGCGTTTGCTTTGGGGTCTTCTTTCTCGCGAGCGACGGGCTGTTTGTGTGAGAGAAGGTAGGTGGCCTGCGGCTTCGATTTGTCGCCGTCCCCAAAGCCCCAGCCAGCTCTGGACAAACAGATCAATGACCCTTTCGGATCCTTCTCTGGTTACCTTCTCTATAGCATCTATGGCATCCTTCTACTCTTGTTTTGTTTTTGCTCATGAGCTTCGTTGATATGTTTACTGCCGAAGCCAAATTTCATCTTCCTATCACTGTTTGTACACGCCCGGCTTTTGGCAGGATTGGGTTTCTATTCTCCAGTGCTTATTTATATGAAGGCTACGTTTGAGAGTCGAATGTCTGGCACACTGCAGACGTAGCAGCAAGAGCACGGAGTAATAATAATAATAAAGCTGAGAATAAAAACGAAAATGAAACTTCGTGGGGCGCCCATATTCACTTCTGGATTTAAATATTGATGCTCAGTCAAAATTGTAATCGGTTTGTTCGTTAAATTTAACCGGTGTAAGGAGTAATGTTTTTGTTACATAGGCGTGTTTTTTTTTTCACTACTGCACTGTTTTAATTGTGGACGACGTCGATGATATCCCGCTCCGCCACGATGTGAACCCATCATCTGCTTGGCGCCAGAGAAGTTAAAAACGTACAGCTTTCATCAGAATTATAAGGCATAAGCTGTTTTCTTCTAGGCCGTACAGAGGGGCTGTCTCTGGAATTGCGGCAAGTCTTAAGCGCCAGTGGGGTGAGTACTACTGTTCCTCTCACCGTCGAGATATTTCAAATGCCGATGGCACAAAACCAGCCGCACAACACAGATGAGGTGCAAGCCCCGGAGGTTCTGTTTATTTGTTTATTTCTCCGTTATTCAACAGCAGCGTTGTTTGTGGGAGTGACACGGCACATTTTTACCTCTATGATGATTTGCTAACACGAGACGTTAGATTAAACGACATGACATTTAAATATGGAATGAGGTATTTTCTGCTCAGTCACTACAAACCTTTTTAAATTTGAGTATGTTGTCGTAATCCATAACATGGAACAGCACTTCAAATGAGAGCAAAATAATGAAACCAGTAATCTCGATACTTTTCTACCTTTATTGCTATGTTATGTACTTCTTCGCACCATTCCAAATGTTTCGAAAATATCAGCACGAGGGATTTAAATGACCTTGACTTTACTGCTTTAATGTTCTCTGTTTAATGAGATATATTTACAAGCAAGCTCGGCTCTTTAATCTTAGGACAGAAAGTTACCGCTTTTGATTTAGCTGCGTCAAGTGCAAGCATGTTTTCTTCCTACCCAATTGCTAACTTTTTCATATTGTTTTTTGCTTTGTGTGCTGCGGATAATACGCTATTTCTATTGTTTTCTATCTGCAATGTATTCAAGTCGGATATCTCTTTATACTACGGCGTCTCTCATAGCCTCAGTCGCTTTCGACCGTTAAAACTCTGTAAACCATAAACCTTTGGTAGTTTGTTCTAATGTAATCTTATTTAGCACTGTCAATACTTCTTTTATCTTCAAAAGCGAGAAAGAAGCACGAAGGTGAATGACAGAAAATGAAGACGAGTTCAGAATAAGAGTTCCTGCGGCAGAGTTTAAGCGGACGCCAAATTATATTTTGTGAGGTATTATGCGCTATGTGAAACAAAAAAAAACATCCCATAAAAAGAAGCCTTCTGATTGTTATGGCGTTGGGTTCTCATACCTCTCTTCGAGTTCCGGAGGAACAATTTTAGGAGGCAGGAGGTTTTCTGCTTACGCCGCTTCCCCTCAAAACGGAAGCCCTGCCATTGATGTTACGATGGCGGCCCATTCTCACAGCTTGAGAACAAGCCGAGCACCTGCCTCTACCATCAGCTCAAATCCACACTCAGGCACACACGCACAGAGGTGTAGTAAAAAGAGCAATTTTTCTGGCTTTCGGTCACTCGGAGGATTTTGCCTCGTGATCGAGGATAAATGAATCATTCTCAACAAAAGCGCCAGTCCATCACGTTACAAACTGTGCCCGGTGCACTGAAATAAGAACATTGCAACACCGGCCTGTCTTGCGGCTAAGGATTTTAAAGAATGTAATTTCTCACACAAAGAAGCAGAAATACGTTTTATGACAGGAATGAAGATAATGGGTGTAGTTTCGTGAGAAACTGTTGCCAAAATTCAGGAAAAAAACACGTTTTTAGAAAGGATGGTTTGTGCGGTAGGCAAACATTTAGAAATATATGAAGCTGAAGAAAAAGCTGGTTTAAGAAGAACAGAGTGGCAATTATTGGGCAGGGACCAAACGGAGACGAGGAATAAGGAAGAGTAGGAGGCATTCCTTAATGGTGACTAAAAATTCTTGCTTGATAGGCTAGAACAGCGCAACATAGCAAAGCATGAAGGGTGGCACATTCTCAGACCAACTAGTTACGCGCGCTAACGTAGAAATATAACCTTGGTTTGGTCGGTAGGTCAGTGGTTGCGTTGAAACAAGAAATGAAAAACTTGCAGGCCACTGCCCCAGAAGACATGCGTCATCGAACAAATCCAAAATAAGTTTTATTATCTCGCGACCATGAGCTTGTGGCTCCTCAGGAAACACCACGTTAATGATGCAGTCCAAACACAACCCCTTTCTCCTCAGGAGCAGAGGGAGGAGAAGGAAAGGTGGGGAGGTTAACCGGAAGAAGAAACCAGCTTGCTGCCCTGCACTGGGGGAAAAGGAAGAGGGGAGAAAGGTGAAGGAGAAAAGGCAGCACCAGAAAAAATTAGGCAGCGACAATTAAGACTGCTTACGTGCGAGAATGCGAAAGCATTAAAGTGCTTAGCCATGCCACGGTGCAGAAGTATTATTATGAGACATGAGTAATAACTATGATTATGCGTCATGACTGCTCATAACTTGTAGAAACCTTAAAAGTTACGTTGGGTCACTTGTAAAGTGCTGAGTCATTATACGTCGCAGAATGACTGAGTGATGATTATGAATAAGAGTCATTACTTTCATATGTCGTAGTAGAGCCGCCGCAGTGGCTCAGTGGCTCGGCTGCTGACCCGAAAGACGTGGGTTCAATCCCGGCCGCGGCGGCTGCATTTCGATGCAGGCGAAACGCTAGAGGCCATGTGTACTGTGCGATGTCAATACATGTTAAAAAAACCCCAGGTGCTCGAAATTACCGGAGTCCTTCACCACGGCGTCCATCATAGCATGAGTTGCTTTGCGACGACAAACCCTATAAAACAAATAGGTTATGGTATTTTACGTTTCATCATTCATTACTATACATGTTCGCCTACATGTGTTGTGACAGCCTACACCGGCGTTCTGACATCCTCCGAACTCCGGGCTATAGGCGGCGGAAGGCAGACGCCGGGTATTCTGCTACTGGGGCATAAAATACTTTCGCATGTGTCATGAGTACTGACTTTAACAACGATTCTTTGCCGAGTCTGCTAACGCCCAAAACCTTCGGTACATTTATGGACCCAGTATGGGCTTACCACGTGTACCCACAGCTGAGGTCGCATGAAAGATGCGCACACTGTGGGGCGAGAGGGACCCTCGACGGCGTAATTTAAGAGTGCCCAAATTCTCTCGGAGTGGGCAAAAATATTGATAGTAGAGAACCCTAGGAAGCCCTACTAAGAAGCCCGGACCCTGAGCTCCAGCGTGCCACCATCCACCTGGCGGAAGAGGCCGCTATACCAGTCAAGGACTGCCAGTCAGCGTCTTTCTAACCGCGGACGAGTAACTCTCCGCCTCCCAGGCCTGCGTGCCGGGGGCGGAGAGCAACGTCTTTTCTAACGGAAATAAAAGTTGTTCTATCAATCAATCAAAAAATATAACAGCGAGCCATGAATTTCATAAAGTTATGTTTCATCGTTAATCATTATACAAGTTCGTTTACATGTGTTGTGAGATCATACACCAGAGATGTGACATCCTCCAAATTTCGTGCCATGAACGAAAGACGGCGGACACCGGCATTTGTGCTAATCGGACATAAAATCCAGTCAAATTAAAATGTAGTCAGTATGCGAAGTCAGTAAGCATGCGGTTAAGTCGCAGCGTATCCTGGAGGCGCGACGCTCTCAAGAAGCGGAGCAGCAGTGACTAGGAGGCCTTCACCGTCGACGATCGCCGCGACCAGTGGACGAGAATCTTCATCTCTGATAGCGGGCGTGGATCTAGCCGCTCCAGCGTACGGGAGAGAGGCCGCCTTTCGGCACTGTATGCAGGGCATTCCCAAATAATGTGGGCTATACTCTCGTCGAGCACGCAGATGGCAGGTGCAGAGCTACCAGCCATAAAGATTACAAAAGAGTACTGGTTGGTGAAAGCCACACCAAGCCACAGACCACACACCGAAGTTGCTTTTCGGGAAATGAAGAAATGTAGACGGCAACAAAAAGGGTTAATTTTTTGCGGTACACGGACGCCAGTTGCAACATAAAAAAAAGTCTCTCTTCTGACCGCCACAAAGCTCAGAGACATCACTGAGGAACTATCTCCAGAATTCTTTACCAACAGTACTTCAGAATAAAATAATCGTGTGCGCTATCTTTGCCACTACTATACTTTCATTTTGGGTTTCGGAACAGAGGTTTTTGCATTGAATTTCTGCATGCAATATCATAAATCTAAAAGAGATGCAATGTACTTTTATTCTAATCGTCATTTTCATCTTTCTTTCACCAACATGATTAAATCATTTCTGCCTTTATTTTTCACTAATATTGGCTTCAATAAAAGTGATTTGGAAATACAGGATGATCATTCTTTGCATGCGCCATAAATGTGAAGCTCTGTAAATAAAAAGGTGAAACCAACAATGACAAGGATGACTTATCGCCAAAGAAATGCGTCTTGTGTGGATATTGGTGTGATTATTGGTCCGAAAACCGAGTAGTACGAACATTCTAAATATACCCAAATTGAATCGAATATGCACCTATCAGATTCGCTTAACAAATAAAAATAGAGTAAGTTTGAAATAATTCTAAAGGAATCGAATGCACACTCAAGTCATTTTTATAGTTTTCGAATAATGGCCACGCAGTTTCAATAGGGTACGTCGTAGTTGTCGCCAGTGGCTGTTTCAAAAACAGGGTCAGTTTTGACGCCTAGAACAGGCTGCCGGGATTGGTTTGCATGAAAAGGAGGGTGCATTGCCATCGTTCTTTCTTTTTATGGCGTTCATAATGGTCCTTCATATGGCCTTGGAGATAAGGCAACGTTCTAGGCTACAGCTACGTTTATCAAGCTCTGACATCACGACCAATCTCGTCCCTCGTATGAAATAAGAGGTGGCACTAGTTCGTTGTTACCGTCAGTACGGAAAATTAATTTTCCTGTGGGTGTTATATGATGGCCATAGAGATAATATATCGACTTTCTGCTCCATGATTCATAGTGGAGATCAGTGTTGCGTCTTTAGACAGCTGCATTCGTTAAATCACCGCCAATAAAGTTCATTGTTTGGCACGGACGTTTGTACCAAAAATATTCCTAACTGTAGCAAATAATCTTGCAAATAGTGCCTACCTATTTTATCCGTTTGTTTTACTATTTGATGTGGCATGTGGCGACCAGCGCTCGCCGCATGCCACAGAAGAGGAGATGTTTCCAGAACGTGCTACGCAGTGGCAGAACAGTGACCAATCTCGACCCTCGTATGAAATAAGAGGTGGCGCTGTGATCGGATTTCGCTGTCACCACCTCCGCTGACCACCACCTCGAAGACCGAAGAACAGGCAATTAGTGCTGGTCACTTGCCGTGCTGATGGATGGCACCACGGGACCTGTGTTCTTTGATTCGTGCGCATTACTTAATGACGGCAACTCACGCACCGCTGTCGCCTCGATTGTCAAGTGCCACCAGGACTGCGCTTGCGCCTCTCAGGCCGCAGGGCTGAACTTATGCTCCTTCGCGCCGCGCGATGTCTTCGGCCACCAGGGAACCACGAAGACGCTGTTGTTCGGCATATGCGCTGCTCCGACTGCAGCGCAGAATGTAGGCACCAGGGTTTCGTGAATTCAAAGTTTCGCCAAAGTTCGCTCAGGTTCTCCTCCGTGTTCTTTCTCCGCCCTGACTCAAATGTCAACCGCTGCACGCCGACTATGAGGGCTAAAAGCATTTCATGCTTGAAAACTACCAACTACCTAACAATTACCTCTTTTAAATTATTGTGCTATAACCTCAAAAAAAAACGAATCAATTCGAAGTCCGCGCTTATTTCCTCGGTCGAAATTTTTCACTTGCGCATTGCCTCAACTCATGCAGCATTACACTGGAAGAAAATAAAGCGAGAACACACACACACGACAAAATAAAACACGAGCACCGTTGCTGAGATGGGCTAGAGTAAACAGATGCGATAGAGCGATTGAACGAGAACGGGGCACAGCGATTTTGCGGGTGAGCTACGCCGGAACCGCGCCGGAATTTCCGATTCACGCTCACGCATCGCTGAACACGCCTAGCCTGAACATCGCTGAACATCGAAAGAGATACGGACACGGCCGTGCGCGAGAGCGCACACGATTCGCGATCTCACCCCGCTCCACTGTCTCTGCCACTGGCGCCTGTGCTGATGCCAGCAGCCGCTGTGGGCTGCTGCAGCGACAGCAAGAACAGAGGAGCGCGCAAATGACGGAGTCCACAACAGCTCGAAAGCAATGCGCTGAGGCTTCTTTCGGGACTTCCTGTCTCTCATTTTATTTTTCTCTTCTTCATTTATTGTTCGCTCAAGGACACAAAGTGGAAACGTCCCGCCGATGGAGCAGAAAGCGACCTATTTGCCCACGGCAAGCCCAAACGCCACCTCCGCGGCACCACGGTTAACTCTTGCTCTGCGACTAAACGAATGCTTGCCTGTGCAGGCTGGTGTGAGCAGATTAGGGTGCTCAGTTTTCCCGGCCTTCCATTCTACACCCTCCGGAGGAGAATTGCACGCTCAGAAGATGTCCGCCTGCAAGGCAAAGCATACTTCGCTGATGCTATATAAAATATAAAACGAAGTAAAGCGTGCGTATAGCCTCCTTGCTTGTTTGTAGGATGTAGGGAATATAGCGGCTGTAAATTGGTCCTAGGTCGCATAGGTCGGTTTGAAACATAATTGGTTTCACTGCTGACGGAAGTCAATTGAATTTATTGTGTTATAAAAGGTATTGTGTTCTTTTTATTATTTCACGTAGATGAACCGTGTGTGTGTGCGGGCGGGTGGGGAGGGGTGGGGGGGGCTACGTTAGTATGTCGGTGTCTCGCCGTCTACGCATCGATGACCTCACCTATCTGCTGTAAAACGAAAAAAAACTCTGAAGCAATAGATTAGCAGTGCAACAACGAAGCGCCCTAGCGCCAGTGAAAGGAGGTGTCTTTCTCAGAAAAAGAGAAGGTAAGAAAAAACACATAAAAGCAAAAACTCTTTTTCTCCTCCACGTCGTACGGGATCGTTCACTCAACCGGCCGGCTGCTCTCGCTGCAGCTGAAAGGCGAACATAGCCACTTTAGGCCTCGCTGGCACTGTAGTCACTCCCACGGTCACCATACGGTCGGGCCTAGCTGTCTGGTGCGCCAAGTCTAATTCTCGCATAGCCCGCGGTCCTTTCCTCCCGCCCAGAAAATCTGTCCTCCAACCCCATTTCTTATTTTTCTCCTGTCTTCCCCTTTTTTCTTTTCCAGACTTCCCTGTCCTGGGACCTGCTGCGCACTTTTATCTTTATCGTCGTTGCAGTTTCACCCAAATCAAGGTCTGCGCAATCAGCGCACGTTGTCTCGGACGCCCGTTTCGCCTCGCCCGCTTACCCTCTTTTCAGATTTTCTTACTGTCTGGGCCGACTGTGTTGTTTTCTGCTCTCGCAACAGAAGGCCAAGCCCAGCCTCTTAAGAAGACACCTTCTATTCTTCATTCATGGAGCGTTTGCTTCCTCGTGTGGGTGGTTCTTTTATAATTTACTTTCTTTTTTTCTTCATCCTATTACATGCACCACACTCTCTTTTTGGAGTGTCAGCGGGAGCACGTTCGCCTTTCCCCTTTGCGACTGTGAACTAAAAGTAGCATGGCGTGTTTATGCTAGCAACGTCATGCCTTTCGCATTGAGGAAAATTTTTATTTTTTTCAGTCCATCGTTTTTCATGTTCCTGAAAGCAAGGCCGCGCAAGTTGAAAATTTCCGCGGAGGAGCTGACGCTGTTAGTACTTTTGTTGCGAAAGCACACTATGACAGCCAGGCAGCCAGCTCGGCTCATCGCGTGGTCGCACTTCAGCCGTATGCCGTGGCCCGCGAACGACCTTGAGCTGTCGTTGCCTAGCAACGCCGCAGTCGCGCTCCAACAGATGGCGCTGCCGTCGACGCCGCTGCCATCGCCGCTCGCTCTACCAGATGTGCTCCGCTGGGGTAGAGGGAGAGGAGGTGTCGCCACCTCGCGGGGGCTATATATATATATATATGTGCTTCGCCTCAGTGGATTCTAGTCGTTATGGAGAGCGCAAAAGAGAGGCAACAACGAAAGAACGAAGCGAGGAAGAGACAACGCGCTCAATAGACGGCAGAAGAACGCGCCGCACGACTCGAGAAGCGTCGTAACGAAGATGCTTCTAGAAGAAGTCGTGCCACGTCCCGGAGTGGCTCTTCAACTGCGGAAGAGACCGGTTTGAGTTCTCGAGAGCGTCGGAATGAGACGCTGCGTAGACGACGTGCCGAGGAAACAAAGCTTTCGCAATTCAACTAGGGTTAACCAGAGCTAAACCACAGCCAATTTTTCAGCACACAGTTGAACGGCAGAGACAAATACTGAACAGAGACCTCAGTAAAAATGAATAAGGCTAACGAAAGGCCCAATAGTTCTTGTTTCGTCGTCCAAAACAGCATTTGACTTCCGTTGTTCTCAGGGAGCAAGCAGCTTTTGCGCCCTTTCAAGTTATCCTCCTCTAGCGGTTCTTTTCTTTGCTGCAATTGTTTTTTTTTGACAAATAACGGGAGTCTGTTGTGTTTTAAACATTTCTCCACCCTTTGCAAACAATGATACGGGCGTCCTTTCATTCTTTCTATTTGCTTCTCTAATCTCCATCCTTTTCTTGCGGTTACCCTATTTCTTTCGTTCATTTTGCTTTGGCGTTTTCTACACGCTAAGCAGAAGCGTCCCGGAATTAAAGAAGGTCGTATGGCTCATAATATTGGCCTGGGCGCAGCGCGCTCGAACCCCTGTGGGAAGAGCACTGCTCAATTCGACGCGACACTTGACAAGAACGGTCGGGTCACCCTCTTCTATGAACTTTCTGCCTCCACTGAGCTGCGAGGCGGCGGCGACACAGTGCTTCCTCCGGGGTTGGTTGGTTGATTGCGCGCACTCTGTTATCCCGACCACGCACTCGTCCTCAACCCCCCCCCCCCCCCCCGCCCCCTCTGATCTGGCATCTTTTCTCCTTTGCGAGATGGTTTTTCTTGTGCCGTGTGTCGCATGCACTGGCAACCCATTTCCTTTTCTTAAAGCCCCTCCGTGGCACTCAGTGTCGCTTTCGACTTTTGGTTGAGCTTCGCTTTCAGTCGGCTCTTTTGGCTAGAAAAAAGCTGACAGTGTTAACCAAACAAAGAAATAAAGAAAAAGGAAACTAGAAGAGAATACTGCGCAAAACAATTGTGTCGTGTTCACTATAAAACATCTGAAAGTCATGTGAGTGTTTTGTTTTTTGCTGAGTTCTTTTCGTTTTATGTTTTACTTTCAAGCCTGGTGTAACAGGGCTGGGCTTATCATATTGTGAAGTGGTACTACTGCCTTTAGGTGTCTTACAAAATATTTGAAGCGCTTGTTGTTAACGTATAATTCGTGGGCAAAGCCTTTCCCCGTCATCATCGTCCTCGTGCTACAAAACAATTTGGCGTAGACATCTAAGACTGCTGACGTATGAGAATGTGAAAGCATTAAAGGGCTGAGTCATGGTGTGTTTGCTGAATGACTGATTTATGAGACATGACTATTACTGGGAGGCTTGACTGTGCATACTTTGTACAGACTCAATACACCTTACATTACGTTACTCGTAAGGTGCTGATTCAAGATACGTTGCCGAATGACCGCGTCATGACTACGACTACGATTCATAAATTTCATAGGTCATAGTACTTTACGTTTTATCATTCATGACTGTACATGTTCGCCTGCACGTGTTGTGACCTGGTACACAGGCGTACTGCACCATAGCAATTTCGTGCCATAGACGGCGCCGGATGGCTTTTGTGCTGAGACATAAATGCTTGCGCACTAAAATTTGGACGGCCTTCTTAACCACATTCATGAAGACCAAAATGTGATAGAATTTAGTTTCCCTGCTATGATGCCTACAATGAGTGTCTAAAGTTCTTGTGATTTTCCCACCAAAGCTCCGGTTGGAACCAGTTGCGATGCCCTTATAAGGTATGCATGAAGAATCACCTTGTAGAATTTCCGAGAACCTTCCATTGGATTATCACAATAGATTATACTAATCCGACCCACCAATTCACCTTAAGCCACCTTCTAATCCGCACTAATCCATTTTCTCTGGAGGATCCATTCTTCTAAAATTTGGGGAATGCTTTGGATTTTTCGAGGTTGAGCCAGCATCGAAATTTGGGGGGTCCTCAGAATTCCAAACTTCGTGGTGCCATATGATTTATCACTGGTGGTCACGTGGTGAAGTTGTCACAACCTTCTCAATCGCATTCATAGATCAAAAGGTGTCCTCGTACCGCTACTGCCGCAGTGATGCAGCGGTTGTGATGTGCCACTGCCCCTCAGGTGCTGGTTTCAGACACAGCCACCTTTGGAGACTATGACAACCAGGTTGCATGGACCATACAGGGTGTAGTCTCACAAAGGGCAAGCCTCATGAGCAGCATCACGGTGGGCAGATGACAATTACATTGATTTTATCAACGGTGGGAAATTCGCTGACAATCAGCTGGTTGCAATGACGTTTTAACGTAATGCGACCTCTCTCAACCAGTTGGAAAGTTTCGCGACAGAGATGCCTGGAATTTTTCTATGAGACGACAACCTAAATCCTAACACTTTAAAAGCGTCCGTTCATCCAAGAATGACCGGAAAGAGAGGAACAGGAGGGCACAAGGCAGGATGCAGCGGGGGGGGGGGGGGGGGGGAGGGCTGGGTGCCACCTTACAGAGGAGTCAGCACGTGGCCGCCGCGTGCGTTTAGCTCGTGCCGCTATATAGTCTCTATTTACACGAGTCCGACACCACGAAATTATATTTCTGATACTGGCCGGCTTCGGTATGCGGTTTGGCCACTGTTTTGCGTTCTTCCCGGTAACTGTGACGTGATGCCCACATGATGTTGCTTCAAGGGCTTCGATATTATTGATGATAATCTGCGTTTATTTAGTTCATCGATAGTAGACGGTAGGGCAGGTGTCAATATTTACCAATCAAGACCTCATCACACGCACTGGTCAAGAGATGAAACTCAAACATTCTTACTTTTTCAACGTGTTTGTAGCAGAGTAGCGTTTCGCTGACTTCTCTGTTTCCCCATAGGAATATCTTAAGCGAACGCCGAACATACAGGCTTCCTGCCTACCCCACCAATCTGTTTCTTTGAAAGACTCCTGTTACGACCCGCAAACCATGCAAGTTTCTCTCAGCTCTACCTATTAGAACCGAGATCGAGCAGGCGAAAAAACTGGCGGCCGGTGGATGATACTCTTCAGAGCATAAAAATATCATTGTGACCATAACAAATGTTACATCCAATGCCGGACGAAGGCATCTCCCATTAGTCTTCAATTCGCCCTGTCCCAGGCCACCCTCGGTGACCCTAGCCGAACAACTTCACCGTTGCACCTTTGAAACCGACTCTCTCACAAACAAGCAGATGATAGGGTACCGCCAAAGTCACTCCCTCTCCCTGACTTCCGCTAGAATATCGTAGATCTAATACGCGCCGCTTCCTTCTTGTCTCTTCAAGCTATTTTTTTCTCCTTTCTATGTATTTGAAATGCGAATACGGGGCGTCATTAATGTGGAAAATAAGATGCCCTGTATACTCGAAAGGAATTGACTACATAGGGTGTGTCAGCGGTTGTTCCGTTAAATATTCAAGCCTCATATTGTTCGGGAGATTCTCCAAGTATCCAGTAAGTTTAACATCAGTAATTATATACTCATTAACGTCCACTGAAGCAGATCGATACGGCAACAAACGTGTTCCTCATAAGACACCGGTTTCCTAGGTTGTTAGTAAAATGTGTTGCGCTTCGCATTAACACATCGCACTTACAATGTTTCCACTACTACGAGCTCTTGGAGGAATTCGGAATCGCCCTGCCACCTGCTAGGCCCCCTTGTTAACTCACTTGATGGTGACTGCCTCAGTGAGGCTGGCGGTCCTGGGTTCGATTCTCGGATCAGGGCGAATTTCTTTTGAACTACTAAGATTATGGGAATGCTGCACAGCTCTCCTTCATAGCCCGATGTCTTCGCATGAGTGACCACTAATGAGTAATTAACGCCTTATTGTAACGAGGTAATTAAAGGAACGCATTCGCGCATTGTTAACCGAGGCAGATGCCGCATACTGCGCACCTATCCCACAATAATGTTTGTAGCCAGGAGTCAGCATGGCCCCATAATGCTGCCGGCATAAGCCACGGGGAAAAAGGAAGGGTTCTTCTGATATCGCAATTAGAAAGGCGACGGCGATGACTGATGAATCCGCCTAGTGGAAGGCAGTAAGCATGGCTGACCTTCTTATCACCTACGGCTTAGATCTACTTCTGGCTCACGGTAGGGCGCAATATATTTTTTCCGCTCATACTTTAGCGTTGGTTACCCTTAAGCGACAGAACATGAGAAGCAAACGTGAGTTAGTGTAAGATAATAGTTTCACGACAGCACAGCTATCTTATTTCACTTCTCGGCAGGATCCTTCACCACCTCCGCTCACGTAGTTAATCAGTTGAAGGAACTCATTTGCGAACTCGCGCCCACTCTCACATGCCTAGGGATTAGCGCCATAAGCGAAGTCGTAGGTGGTTGGCCGCAGTAGTAGTAGTTCTACGCCCCCCTCCTACTTTCCTTCCACGAGCTTTCTTCGCGAGCCTTTCTCTTCACTGGTCGGGGAAAGACACGTGCAGTGGCCGCCCACAGGCACAGCCTCGAGGAAAGTAGCGCGAAGAAAGGGGGCAGAGCAAACTCCACAGGAATGGGGGCGAGTAAAAGGAACGGGGGCGGATGGCGGGTTAGGACACACAGAAAACGCACGTGGCGTAATCCCATTAAGCGAGCCCATCGCAAAGCTAATAGACCTGATTACTCTCCGTCGGCATGCAACTGTGCCCGGGCCAACTGCCGGAGACACTGTCAGCACCACTGCAGTCCCAAGACGCCAGACGCCGCCGCCACCGGGGGTGTAGCGCTGCTACACCGAGGCGAGACAATGCAGCTTCCAGGAAGTTCAGCGCTCACAGTCAAGACATGCTGGAATTGCTGTATCCGGTAAAGAGCTGTGTATACGTCACTGGCGCAGTGTATCTATTTTTTCAGTAATTTCTGATAAAGCCGATGGCAGATTGGGTAAAATCTTCGGCTTTCAACAGTTTCATCAATATTTGTCATAACTAAACGCCTCTAGGCAAGGTATTGCTTAATGTGCGTGCGAAAATTTCAAGTGCGCACAGTGGCCATCTGCCTCTATAGAACAAGGAATAAAAAGCAAGAGAAAAGCTTTACTAGAGTCGAAAGAAGCTGACAGTTTAAATATTTAATGAATATGTTGTTACTCCCATGCAGTGGCTATGCCGTCCACGAAGAAGGTAAAGAGAATGAGGTAAAGGCGTCTCGTGCTCGGACTAAGCAAGCGGCCCCAGCTGGTTTCAGCCGCCCTTTCCGTATAACCCGCTGCTTGTAGCAAAATTTAAAGCAGATGAGGGGTAAAAGCTAATCCCGGAAAATGGCGACGATGATATGTGAGCGAATTCTTTAATTTGCTTTAATTACGTCCAATTCCTACGAACGCTGACAGATCCTTCTATTGTTACATGACCGAGGATGGACACTGACTCTAATACACTAGATGATAGTGACCTGACCGCGTCAACACAGAGCCTTGAAGCTATTCTTTACATAGGGCATTGCACAGGGCAACGCGAAGGCGTTCCCAGCGAACATGCGCGACACTCAATCACTTTTTGTTTGCTCACGGTCAATTACATTCGCTCACAGTCCATGACATGTATGGAGAGGTGCGGACATGACTAGGGGGAGCACGCTATTCCGTCATTGTCCACATTGTCCACAAAAAACAAACACACACACACTAGCCTTCGCTACTAGCCTGAACATAGCACAGCTGCCAATTTCAATTCGGCAATGCGTGAAAAATATTGGGACTCAACAGCGTGAACTGTTACTTTTTTCAGCACCTGTGCATACGTGTTAATCTCAGTAGGTAGATCTGCACCAGTGGCATACGCAGATTTTGACTAAAGAAATGTTAAAAATACGCAGTCATTACATTTAGTCTTAACTTTACAGTGCTTTGAAGTTCAAACGCCAAATCGCGTTGTGCGTATGCATCACCACTTGTTTAAAAGACTTCCGGAAACGTGTACAGCGTCTGCAGAGCGCCCTCTCTCAATGAACAAGCGACTTAGCTACATTTCGGCTTCCAAGAGAAGAGCCACTTTAGGGCTAACTGCAGGTGTTTCCTGCTAATGTACCTGCCAGGCTACTTCACGCGATGAAAATGTAATGTCAAGTCATACACACTTGATAAAAAATTCCCTATCCCTGTAATAACATTTTTCGCAGAGAACAAGGAACTGTTGTGTGCTTGAGGAAAGTCCAAAGAATAACTGCCCCATGCGAGGGAGCTTGGGGTAGCGACGCCTGTTAAAGGATATTCGCCAGGCTGACACAAGATTCGTTCTACGTGAAGACGTGATACGGCTGCAGATGCAAATGTTTGGTGTTCTCACAAACAGCACATGCCCTACTCGATGAAATTCTAGATTCTAAGATTTATGCAAAGAGTTGTTAGTGCCGCGCAGGAAAAAGGATAAAAAAGGGAAACTAAGGGATTGAGCACCAGAGAAGAACCAGTCCCACGATCGCAATCTACTGCGAAATCATGGCGTTGTCAAGAAATGTTAGTATGGGAATGGACAAATAAACTGGCAAAAGCGGCAGTGTGAAAAAATACAAACGAAACAAAGTTACTAAAATGGAAAAGCAGTTGGACCCTTGCCGTCTGGAACCTATGGTGGCATTTACTTTCCAGCTTAGAAGTACACTTAATCGTGCAGAAACACCTCTTCCTGGCCTCAAGAGCAATGATCGACGACTGCGTGTTTTGTCATGAAATCACTAACACAAATGAGCAGGTCCTTCTAAACACGCTTTCGAAAATAGGTACAAGGTATGAAACATGGCAAAGGACGATGAGTGCGACGAAAAGAGTTTCTATACGAATGACCTGGAAAAGAAGAGAATTAAACTTTCGCATTCCTTTAATGGTGATCTGCTACGAGTTGTTGATATTTGTAAGTGCATTTTTGCATAATCAATTCGGATCTGAAATAAAATGGCCACATCTTCAAAGCTGAATAAAGCCTACTCGGAAACTTGAATACTTAGAGCGAGAGTTGCTGCGAACACCAGAAGATATTGACTTGTATGCTTATAAAACATTCGTTGGCCCAATCGCTGATTTAGGCACCAATTGTGCGGCACCCTTATAATCAAATATCAATAAGCTTGAAGGTATCCTTTAGAAACAGCTATAAGTAAGTCTTGCGCTTGGCGCAGATCATGAGTTTGTTTCGGTAAAAATACAATCCTAGATCCCTTACAGTGGCGCCGTTATTGTGATCCTTTATATGTGCTCTTACATGATAAGTATTGAATAAACAGTGATTCCTCTGTTAAGACTGTTACAAGACTACCAACGCGTTCCCATCATTCAAAAATTTTGAATTTTTTTCCTCAAGTAACAGAAATCTTCCACACATTATTCTTTCCCCATACACACGGCGAAAGGAATATACTTCCAGCCGAGATTGTAGACTCTTCAACGGTGGCAAATTTTTGTCTGAACCTAAAGACCCTTTCTTTCAATGCTGATAATTTAGTAATGTACTTTGCACAAAGCGTCTGTGATGTCTTTTGCATTCGAAGTCTGATTCTTCATTGTCTAAGCAATGCTTTGGTGTTTCTTCGCACTGTGAGAACGACGCATCGTCCCTTTGTTGTAACGTATTCAGTAAACATTTTGTACAATAATTTTAAACTAATTGTTCGTATTACCTTTTTTTCTTTTAGTCAAGTGATTCTCAGCACTGCCTTCCAAATGTGAAGCAGTGTGTTTCGGGATGTATGTACTTTGAATTAATACTTATTTTGTAAGTATTGTGCACGTCTCAGTCCTGCTTATGGTCTTACACAAGGCTTGCAATGTTGTATCAAATGTAAGAAAGGATTTCTCCCGGCCCTACTGACAGGGGAACAAGGTTGCTGGCTCTGCTGGTAGCTACACGACCCACGCTCGCAATTTCGACTGCCTTATCGTTGTTTTCTTCTAGAGACAGCGGTCTGGCCGCAACACTATCTTCGTCCCTACAATCACACCACCGTGGGGGGGGGGGGGGGGGGGAAAGGAACCAGTTCTGTCCAATCAAGGGGAAGACAAAATGAACGGGTCACAATAGGGCTTAAGCCGCTGAGTCTGGACAGTCTGACGCCGACAGTGTCGGAGAACGGCAGGAGGAGTGACAGGCTAGACTATGTAGTTCATTGGAGACGTTTGCTCGATCACGCTGCAGGGGCCTTGATATTTGGCAGGGAGCTTTTATGACAGGTGCAGAGGTGTGGACGGGACCCTCAATCAAACGAGACAGCATTCTGGGAAGCGTTGACAGGATCCAGGCTGTAGCTGCGAGCTTGTTGGAGAGATTGATGTGCCGACGTGAGCGATCGGACGAGGCGACGGTATACTTGGGCGTGTTTTGCGGCCTGAGAAACATGAGTAAACTCGGAGGGATGTGGGTGCTAGGGCAGTATGTTATCTAGCACTGACCGTGGCTCACGCCTATAAAGAAAGAAGAAAGGAGAAAGTAGTGAATGGAAGAACAATGTGCTATTTAATACGGTTGGACGCAATATACACTGAGGCCCTGTCACGATGTGAACGATTGAACCCTCGCCTTCTGCCGCTCCCAAGTTTCCGCGCCGCGCCGTGCCGTAAGAGGACGTGGCTCATGATGAAAGAGCCCACGTCACTAGCCGCGGCGGCCGGCAGTCAGCGGTTTTGGCATATTCGGTCAGGTGGTTGAGGACCAGAATTACCCAGCGACTTCCAACGGCGGTGTTGGGAAGGTGCCCGTATAGGTCGATGCAGACGCGGTCAAAAGGGCTCTCAGTACAAGGGATCAGCCCCAGCGGACGGGGCAGGGAAGAGTAGCGGTCTTGGCAGTAGGTACCGGAGCACAGGTACTTCTGTAGATTGATTGTGAGTAGAAACAAAGCCCAAGCCGTTGGTACGATATCAAAACGCTGGGTGGAGCATGGAGAACGCGCAACGCGTACAGGCGGATCCTTCAGTCAAGATAACCAGTACAACGCGTGATGGTCTGTTACGACGTCCAATGGCCGATCGTAGAGGTCGGGTCTGAATTTGTGAAGGACCTAGACGATGGTCAAGCGCTTTTTTCATGTTTCGGTGAACTTGGTCTAGGAATTCTTGAGGGTGCTGCTTATGTACGCCACAAAACAACAGTTAAACCCGGCTCTTAATTTGAGCGGACATAGCACCGAGTCCGAGACAACAAGGCCGAATTGTTGAAGGCGCTGTAATAGTTCCTGGAGGTGAGCTCGTAATCTTGAGGCGTGCGACTCGCGACGAGTATGTAGCAGATGTAGGCAAAACCCGCCGGCAGTCCACGCGTTGCCTATGTCATAAACCTTTGGAAAGTCTGAGCAGCGTTGCGAAGCCCAAAAAGCATTAGCACATACTCAAACGCTGCGAAGAGCGTAGTGATGCCGTGTTCGGGATATCGGCAGCCCCGACGGGTATTTGATGGAACGACGAGGATTTGGTGGTATAAGACGTCTTTACACTACGTAATAGCATTAAATTAGAATTTTGGAGGCTCTCCATGTCTGCCACTCCTCTTCACGTTTCGTATCCGTATTCTCCGATTATCATTTACCGTGTACCACCCACCCAAGAGAGAAATGACATTCGACACAGCTATTTTCATTCCCTTCAAATAAGAACGAAGGCAACTTTATTTTCAAATATGCATACATGCTCAGAATAGATAAAAGTAAAGTAAAGAAGTAAATAAATACATAAATTAAATAAAGTAAAAAGCTAACAAAATAGCTCAAAAATACATGTGGCACTAATTCTTCCGGTTTGACAGGATATAACACTGTCGATGCCAACAGCAGTGGTCATTCGATAACCGTTGAGACCGCACCGATGTAAGCAAAGCCTTGAAACCGCATCGATAGTGCAAATGAGCCACCACCTTCACTGTGACAATTGCGCGTCATTAATTAAGGAAATAAGAATGGCTCAGTAGGGGCTTGGATTATGTAACCAGCTTGGATTGAACATGTGTCATCGCGTAATTAGTTTACATACAAGAGTAGATTTAGCACTGCTATTCCTCGTTATGACACTGAGAAAGTGCTAAACTCTGCTCAGAATGCATGCTTCATTAAGATTGTTGCTGTGGTGACTCTCGTAGGAAAGGGCGTATTCCTGCTACCTTAGGGATTTAGGATTCATTCCGACGTCCTCGTCGCGGATATACCTGTTCTACACCATCCTTGTGTTAGTGGATGCTCGATACTGCTCCGGAACTACTCCGACCTGCGGACAGCCTGGGCTAGCACAGCCAAGACTCCGGCCGCTGCTTTTATCCGCTGCCGCCCATCCGGTTTAAAGTGCTTCCAATTCTCCGTAGGCCGCCGCGGTGGCTGAGTGGTTATGGCGTTCGGTTGCAGGTCCGAAACACGCGGGTTCGATCCCGGCCGCGGTGGTCGAATTTCGATGGAGCCGAAATTCTAGAGGCCCATGTACTGTGCGATGGCAGTGCACGTTAAAAAAAAACCATGTGGTCGAAATTCCCGGAGCCCTTCACTACGGCGTCTCTCATAGCCTGAGTCACTTTGGGACGTTAAACCCCCCATAAACCAAACCAATTCTCCGTAGCCGGCTGCTTGATTCTACACGCGCGTTGCAAGTAATATATCTGCGCTATTTTTTAGTGCTCTCTTCAAGAACGTTTCAGCGCATATCGTGTAAATAGTGAATGTATTGCATAGTAAGCAATTTACAGCGGTGATAGAGTAGCGCCCACCTATCCCGCATTGTGGAGGCGCTCACAGCCGGCGCTTTGGTGCGGACTGTGAAGAAGAGAAGTGAATGCGAGCTGGGTGTACAGTGTGCGCAAGCACAGCATGGGCAGTTCAGTTCCAAATGCCTGCCACGCTGGTTTTGTTTTCCAAGCACTCCGCTGCGACCCTCTGATTCTCGACATGTTCTGGTAAAATTGCACTCAAATTGGTAGACGTGGCCGCTTTATTCTGTTACATTATTTAGTTCCTCGCCTTTGTACTCGAATATTTGGCCGAAACAATAGTTCACGCCACTTCGCTTACGCAGGGAAGACATTCTGCCTTCCCGTTTCCCGGACAAACTGATAAAGAAAGCATTGTTCCCGGCATTCAGCGGGCTTCGCTCCACGTTGGTGAACTGCAACACAATTAAAATTGGTGCACTGCTACAGTTTCGTTTGTTCGCGCAGAACCCAGTGCAGGGAGGCCTCGTTCTCGTGAGAGAGCGGCGTTGGTCATTAGGACTTTAATCTACGCCGTGCGCCTCACTAACAATGAAACAATGAAAGCTGAATGTGCCCTTTGTCCTTTGCTTTTTGCGTGTGTGTTCACGCATTTCGTGCTCGCCGACTTCCCCTGTCTTTTAATTGGCCTCAGTAATCAGCGAAATGGCGTGCTGGCTTAGCTCTTTTGTATAGAGCGCTTTCAGCAAAACAGGAAAAGAACCGAATGGCCATGGCAAAATAATAAAGTCGTTGAAAGGAGAAAGGTCAAGGGTTTGAGAAAGAAGAGAAAGAAAGAACAGCCACTGTGCATTCACAGCATCCAAGCGTGAAATTGCGTTAACCCTCCCAATGGTGCTCTTCCGACATTTTCCGGGTCATTAACTCGGCCGCGTCGGTGGTATGCCATACAGCACCCGGTGTTAATCTGTAACCTTTGCCTCTGCAACAACAAACATTTGTTTTTTATTTCCTCAAGCTTTAAACGCCTGCGCTGCCGCAGAGCCGGTGGAAACGTGGTCGATGTGTTACACGCAGTGCGCACAGCAAGCATAGTTGAAGTTTTTGATCAGAGTTCGGGAGAAAAAACAAAAGAAACGACGTGCCTTCGCACACATAACTGGAGCTTCACTCCCTTTAGGCGAAAATAAAAAAAAACACGCTTCGCTGGCGTTCAACGCAAGAGCACGCATTGCCACGCTTTCTTGGCATACGCCTGAAATAAAGCACTGATTTCAGAGCCGAAAATTATCTTAAGACTCGATCGGACGGGTGTAAACAGTTCGCTGAATTAATCGAAAAGCGCTATGGTCGACTAGGTTGCCAAATGAGGCAAGATACACAGCGCAGGCCACTAAAGCAGGTTAATCTTTTGTCTGCGCACGTGGAGAAGTTCCGTGCTAGTATCGCTATTTGGATCATCAGGCCATACAACTTTTTTTGTTACCTCAATTTCTTATCTGTAAAGATCTCTATGTGCGCCTTTCTTATATTGTATTCACGTTCTAATTCTGTTTATGTGCGACTTCTGCGGGGGCATTGGAACCATTCATTTATACCTTGGCACAGGCTTGACCGGCGATGCTTCAAGTAGAAGCTTTTGCACAGGCATACAAGGCTGCTTTGAACCAGTAGCCTTCTCAAGGTTATAGAAGGACACCGAAACTTCCTAAAAGCTACTGGGGCAGTGAAAAAGGCGATGCACAGACGACAAGCACGTAGTACAATAACAGCTATAACCCAAAAAGAATAGATATAAAGAGCACGTAAACACAAAAATTCGTTTGTGTTTGCTTGCTCACGAGGAGCTCATGACAAGCTGATGAGGAGCTCATGCATGAGGAGCACATATTGTAGGAACGTAAAAGCGCTTTCGCAGAGCAATGTTAAAATGGGCCAGTTGATGAATGGTCACAGAAATAAGGTGCAAATATTATACAGAAGGGAGGAAAAGCTGACAGAGGGCACAAACGATAGCGCATTTGTTCCTTCTTTCTATCAAGTACTTACAAGCTGCCTCCTCTAGATGGCGTGTTCGCAGTAACCTTGCAACTCTAAAAATAAAAGATGAAAATTAGCTCTACAGGATTGCCATGATATTCTGAGCTCCGCGACAACTTGCCTGCAAGTGCTCGTAGACTGAATGGTAAAATCTGCTTGCAAACTAATTGGTTCAGAACAAAAATTTTATCGTGGTGAAATGCCGTGATTGGTTTTTCTCAGATTCTATATCATTATACAGTCGACGCGGAGAGTTTCTACTCCTGAAAAAACGCAGCTGGGGTGCCGAATGATTAGGCCCTGTCCTTTCCGATTTCAACCGAGAAACAATGTTAAACATCCGCCGTTAAAAAAAAGGAATTCTGTTAAAAGCGAAAAGCAGGGGTTTCCCAACTTGTTGAGCTGGCCGACGAACGTTCTTGTCCAGATATTATCTCGCTCATTTCGTTTCTAGAGCGCGGAAAAACTGAGTAGGCACTCAGAACAGTTTTTCTTCAATCTAGTGCGAAGAAAGCTCGGACTCGGCTGAGCCCATGGGGAAAAACTGTAACCCTCTTGAGAGCGTGTACTAAATCACGCTCACACGAAGAGCTGCCAGGAACCACGGCGTAGGTTCATGGTTCCGCGTTGACAGGTGCTTGCGACACGCACGTACAAACCTTGTCAGTCATGCGTTCCTTAAAGAAGCAGGCTGTAATTAGGAGCTCAGAATGAACTGGTGGGCTAGTTGGTTAAACATACCAAAAGATTCCAGGCGCACAAAAAAAAACAGACAGAAAAGACACCACAAAGCGACGGCGCTTTGTGGTGTGTTCTCTGTCTGTCTTCGTGCTTTTTTTGTGCGCCGGGAATCTTTTTTAATACGTTGGTAAACGTCAGTGAGTAAAGGCGCTATTCTATTAGATCAACCTGGACGAGGTGGTGCAGGCTCTCGGCCTACACCCGGCATGAATTCAGAGTAGTGAGTAGTGAAGCAAGGCCTCAAGCGCAAGACTGCATACTTAATCGATTGATTCTTTTGACTTTCTGATCATTTATCTTTCGCTCCTTGTTATAATTCTTCCTCTTTACTGATTACAACGCGCGCTGAACAGCCAGTGAGCTGTAGATTACACCTCAAGATTGGCGACCTGTTCCGATTAAACCAAAATTCAAAAAGTCAATTAAGTGTACGTTTAGCTGCGGGGTTTTTTTTCGCATAATATTGAAAACTCCAACCTGTAAGTATAAAGCAAAGACTATGAAGATTAACCCAGGCCCCTGCACTTCTGCGTACGTATTTATTCTTAGTCCTCGGGCTTTCTTTAACAAGAAAATACATCAATAAATCATTATTAAAGGATACCTGAGCTTCCTGGCTTATCGTAGTGCCATTAGGCCCCGCCCGTAGAGCCGAACTTACCGCTCAGGCGGATGTTATTTACGCGAAGGCGTAACCGGAATTTACCAGTTTTAGTTTCCTCTTGCACCGCAGAAACGGTAAGGTTTCGCGCATTGACAGAGTCCTTCTTTTTTTTCTCTTTAGTATTCTTGTATTTTTCATTAATTTGCCCTGTCGCCTTTTTTTTGTGCATTTTAGCCCCTTCGAAATTTGCGCCAGAAAGCCGGCAGCAAAGTGAACACGAAATAAAGATTAGCCCCGATAGCGATATCCTCGCGGAGATCGCGGGCAGAATCGACAAAGCCTGCTAAGCTTCCTAGATTTAAGCCTCAGCTGCCAAAGTTCCGCCTATTGTGCTCCCGGTGAATAGGCGGCTATTGTTCGGATACCATGTCCTAGATGCGGGAAACGTGCTCCGCAGGCTAACTGCCAAGAAAGTTTTAAATAGAGAAAGAGTAGAAAAAAAAGTCCTTCATAAATAATTACGTTCATGCTTATTTTCAGAGGTCTCTACATCTCTTCGCATTTCTGCCTCTTTTTCTCTTTCCTTCCTTCTTTCCTTCTTTCTTTTCTTCTTACTTCCTTTCCTTTTTCCTCTTTCTATCTTTTTTCTCTTTCGTCCTCTTCCTATTTCTTCAAGTGTTCTTTCTTTTTTTCTTCCTATCTCGCTTTCTTACTTTCTCTTGTGGTTTCTTTAATATCTGGCGTTAGAATAGATTTGGGTAACTTTTTCATTACTGCCTTTGTTTTCTTTGCTGGAAAACTGAAAACTTCACTGGAGCATGCCCGGGCAGACTTGCAAATCCGATGACATGCGGCAACAAGTTTACAAGTATAGGATTATTACCGTATATGGTATATTTATGGTGAAGAAAACTCATAACCTCTGTGTCTTTCTTCGAGACAGTTGAGATGAGTGGTCTTATAGATTCTGAAGGCTTTCTTCTCATCTCAACGCTTCGCCTTTTTATACTGGGCTCATTCGCAGTAGTGTTAATTATTTGCAGTCGAACAGCGGTTAACTTAAGTACAGAGCACGCGCAATAAAAATGGGCGAACGACATCATACGCACGCAGCAATTGTTTTTCATTGTATGCGGCCATATTATACTAAAACGCCATGCACTCCTAGCATTATCACCTGAGCGGCGATAGAAATTAACTGGAAAAGGTGGCCTTAGATGGATCAAGGCAGGGTTATTCGAGCAGGACAGCAGGAATGTAGGTAGGTCTTGGACTTTCCGTTCAATTGCGAAAAAGGGACGCCGAATCGCCCAAATCTCATCAAATCGGCAGCGTCTTGGGCATGCATGGATGGCGCCGTCAAGTTTGGACATTGTTATGACTTGAAATATATAATGATAATAGTATAATGGTATATACGGCGGGAATGAGGAGTTCATATATATCGTCATGTGTTTTATTTATTCCTGTCATGACGTTCTTTTATTTGTCTACAAAATAAATGGCCTTGCCAATCTTCAGAAGTATCCAGACACCAATTTCCAGAAAGCGCTATTAGCCAGCTCAGGCATCGGTTTAAAGATCATATGTTCACCCTTTTCTTATTTTATGTCTTGCAGTTTCTGTCTTCCAAATGACTCAGGCTATACTCAATTTTCGGCTTCAAAAAGAAATGCTTCGCAAGTTATCAGCAAAGAAGGAATGAAAACCCTAGCCACATGGAAGAAGCCGGGTCGTGGCGGCCCCACATTGACCAAGTGGGGACGAGACGTTGAACCGCAAATCCCGGGTAATCATAAATGGGGATTTCAGCGGATCTGGCAGGATTCGAAAGAGATGGGCGACGGATATTCTGTGGTTCGTTCAACGTATTAAAGAAAAGGAAATCTGCAAGAACATGGAACCAATCATACAAGATGACACATTAGCAGCAGGCGGTACAGGAAGACAGTGGCTTTTACACCTGAGCTCTACCACAAGCTGCTGTTCGGCAATGCAAATCAGTGCAAGGTCCAGCAAAGCGAGTCCGTAGGTTTAATCTGATTAAACCAGTTTGTTTTCGCAAGATAGGAACGCTGTTAGAAAGAGACACTCTGTAGAGACACTATCCGTCTGTGTGAAAACGTTAAGTGCCTAAACTTCTCAGCCGGAATTATTAAAAGGACACTGTGGAGAACTGCATATACTTATTGTTCTTAGTAAAAATTTATTCTTGGGCTTTCTATGGCTATGTTGACGTTTCTTCGGCAGCAAAAAAATGCGTTTATGGCCGAGAAAGCTGGATTTAAATATCTTCCCGCCAGTTGACTCAAACGCGTGGCATCCTTACCGAAAAGAACGGGTTTTCACTGTCTTCAAGTGAATAGCGGTGTAGCGTGGCCTCTGGGGTCTGCGGATGAAAATCGGAGTCAGTGCTAGCATTTTATTTGTGAATTTGGGCGGTGAATGCGACACCTATATTTCGTTTTTTTGGTCCTTTGTAATAGTTATATCCTCCATCTTTACTGCGGAAGGTCATTTCTGAATAGAACACGGTACCCAATCGGTACAGGTCAACTTTTACTTAGCCTCCGTGTCTTAAAATGTTTAAATGATAATAGCATTTATCAAAAGTATGTGGAATGCTCCCAAATGAAAAGGTGATTTTTTTAAGATTTAAAAATTTTGATTTTATAAACTGTGAGAGATACGCCAATGTACTCTGTAGAGATCGATTGTTCAGCCAGATGGACAATATGGCCCTCCTATGGATCAGTAGTGAGACGTCAAATTATTTATACAACCAATAAACTATTTTTTATTTTAGGAGGCAAAAGAACATTGCGAAATTGCTGGCCATCAATATTGAATGTGAATTCTGTTTTAAATCTTCTTAATCGGCATAGGGTGGAAATATCGAACGTAAAAATATACGCATTTGAAAGCTCGTTCAGCTAGCTTTCAGCATTACCTATTTTAAAAATGGCGTCGCTTTGCGTGGTATCATCGTTGAAATCAATTCCGCTTCTTCTACATGATAAAATACACCAACTGCGCCTGTATTTAATGCATAAGAAGTACAAGACACGCCATTCTGTAAATATGCAATGCAAAAAGCCAACTCAACGAGCTTTCAAATGCGTGTTTTTGATGTTCGATGTTTCGAACCACACTGCTGTTTAACTAATTCAAAAATTGAACTCACCTTAGATGTTGACGACCATCAATTTCGCATTATAAGCTTGCCTCTTAAAATAAAAAATAAAAAGTTATTATTTCAGTTAAGTTAATTAGTCATCTAATTATTAGCATATATGGGGTACATATTGTCCGCCTGGCTGTACAATCCAGGTCTTCAAACCGAATCGACGTATTCTCAGTTTTTAAAATATGAATCCGTAACTGCTAAAAAAAAACCTTTACTGGGGTCCTAAGAAGAAACAAATCGCAAGCAACGATGTCGTGAGACGTGTGAAGTGGCAGAGATGTCTGAAAAACATTACTGCGGGTATGCGTCTGCACCTTCCCCTCGATGTATACGCGGAATTTTGTCCGTCCATTGCCAGCGCTTGAAAACGCTCGATAAAAATAATACCTACAAAATTTTACACCCCTCTGAGTACATAACCTACGCTCCTTGGGTGTGCTACCGGAATCGTGTGCGACGCTTTCAAACTCCTGACAATTTTAGTAAGCATGACACTTATTGTAACCAACTGATGATATACAAAGACTATCTACAAAGAAACTAGGAAGCTACATCAAACAAGTCTGACATAACAACACGCACGCGCGCACACTAAAAGCGAGCTGAAGGTAAAAGCGCAAAAAACAAGGACATAGAATAAGAGAGAACACGAACGCTCCTGTTGTCTGTCTTATTCTATGTCCTTGTTTTTTCCGCTTTTACGTTCAGCATGGAAAATCAACTCGCCCAAACGCGGCCATTATTGAATTACTAAAAGCGAGACAAGGTTGAGTTTGCGATCAAAAGAGGGAACCATTTCGGAGTTCATTCAGTTTGGTCAAAGACATTTGTTTCCTATGCAGTCATCTGCTATAAAGGGGATTTTCATGAGGCAATCATAACGCACCTGCGCATGTTTCAAGAGTACGTTTCCGATTGCATAAATTAGAAACGTTGATAAGGGACGGCTTTTTGAGGTAAAACCAGCCACAGGAATTAGAAATGGACCTAAGAGGCACTAATGAAGGACGCATGACACTGCAATGACGATAAGAATAGGGAAACTGACTCATTTATTCTTCAAGATACGGAAGTATGCTAAAAAAAGTGACAAGCTCAGAGATGAGTGTACTCATGTCCAACATTTTTAAAGGAAAATTTGAAATATTGAAAAACTCTTACCTACCGGGGTCAAAATATTAAACATAATTGCTCATGTAGCAAAGTGTTCCAAAATCTTTCTTTGATAGTGTTTCCATCGCTCGCGTCGAGCAGTTAAGACTGCAATAGAAGCCAAATGGGGAAGGCTTTTGACGACAGCAGGATTGTTAATAGCAAAAATGCAAGCCTGTGAACGGGAGATCTGCGGATGCATTGATTGTTACAGTGAAATCTTACAATGCATGAAAAAAGTGCGCTCATAAACTTTTTCCCGTTCAAAAATGCTTTTGTCCAGAATTGTTGGGTACTTGTTTTTAAAATACTCGATACAAGCGGCCCGGAAGCAAACACTGCTAAATTCGGTTTTCTTGGCATGGAAAGTTTTCAGCGCTCTCAATTCTCGTACGAACTGCGAGCAGGCAATTACAGTGGCCGAGATTTTTAATGCAGGTACTTGCAAGCAAATTGTGGTCTGAAACTTGAAACGGACGCCAAACACCAAAACGCCAGCAGCTTACGCAAGACAGTAAACACCTACAACAGTATTTTCCTAGCCTCAAACGTCCCAACGGCACCGCCCCCTGCCATCACGGTCCCTGTTTGGCCGCAAAAGCATGCACAATGCACACTTTGTGGGCGACTGCGCCCATGCCTGCAGCTCTGCTGATCCACTCCGCGAGAAAATACTCATTTGGAGGCAGTAGCCGACAGGTCGTTGCGAGGCCTTATCACGACAATTAAGGCGCGGCTGGCCATGGGTGTTCACGGAGGTCCCATCAGCCGCAGCGCTGATCGGCCTGAAAAATTTCGCTGCGCACACAAACCTCCACCGCACGTTCCCATCAGTGCGCCCCTACCTTCTTCCCTCACCGCATATTTTTCTCTTCTGGGAAACTTGGTGGCGCCTTTTGGATTTTGGCCCCGTTCATCGATGTGGAAGCGCCGTTAACGATTATATCAAAGCAGATTACTCATCTAAAAGGGGGCAAGATTGAAGTGCAGTTCCGGAGCCGTGTAGCCCATACTGGCGCGGCACACAGTTATTTTTGAGGAATGAGCTTAAATGAAAGGAGCAGAGCAGCAAGGAACGTCTCTTAAGGCCTAAATATAACACGTGTTTCTTTGTCCTGTTATTTAAACCTATAGCAATCAAGGGCTTCACCTTCCATGTCAAGAAACTGATTCTACTTTATATTATCCGCTTAGCACGGAAAAAATAAAGTACAACAGCCTCACACGTCTTAAAACAACATGTTGATGCAGTTCATCTTAGCATGCAAACATGTCCACCCCTGCACTCGAGCTGCTCTTGTCTACTTTGTCTGTTACTTCTGTTTACTTATCATAGAGTAGCTGGAAAGTTAAGGAAGCTACGATGGCCATTTTCTATCCGTGCAATTTAAATTACGCGCTCTGCAACAGGCAGTAAGAGCTAACAGTACTGTAAACTATGCGGTAGATAATAAATTAAAATTGATTTGTTAAGAAACTAAAATTATTAAGTACCGAATGGTAACGACATTCGGCGATCAGGGATGTTTCTTCCTTGCACATGCGCATTTTTCAGAGATGTGTGACTTCGACGGAGATGACGCGAGCTACGATAGCATGCTTGGCCACATTTGGCAATGCCCCACAGCAGGATAAATGGCTCAGCAGCAAGGCATTTCCCGCAAATTCCGACGCCTGATCCCAAGCCAAAGGGATGAAATGCACACCTCGGCACAGAACCGGTGATTTCGGGCGCACTTTATCGCTATACACCTATGGCGAAGGTAGATGGCGGTTACAGAACAGAGACCCTTAGAGAAGAAAATTCACGCAACAGACAGGGTCACCGGGCGCTCCACTGCAGAGCCAGAGGCGAATGCCCAGCGGGCGCCGACCTGCGCGAAGTGTCAAAAGCGACGCCCTTTCGCAATAATTAAACGACGCTCAAAACACATCACGCATGAAGTGTGCACATGACGCCTTTCAGCAGCAACGCACAGCAGCCGATTGCGAGGCCAACAACGTCCTCTCGCGTCACTTTTCAAAACGTTGTGAAACAACATGTGCCGCCACCAGGCTCCAGACGCCAGGGGTGCTGCGAGATCGTGAATGTGGCGTACAGCTGCAGGATGCGGCGCTTACTTCGAGTCGGTGGCGTAACCCGCGGGCTGGATATTGACGCGTACTGACATCCTTCAGTACTCCGAGAAAAGATTGAATGAGCCCCCGAATGTATGCGAGCGAGCGGAGCAGCGCCTTTTAGTGTGCAGGAGTCGCGGTAAACGACCTCGCAAAGCGCCTAAGCTCCAGCCGACGCATGCTGCCAGCGATGGAGCAGAAAATCGAGTTTTTTCCAGTTAGGGAGGCTGGTTTGCTGTGTAGGCAACGTTCGATGCACGAGTAAAGTGACAAAATAACAGGACGCGTAGATGGAAAGCAGAATTTGGCGGCCTTTGCTTTCGAAGTGGGCCCGACCTGGGAGCCTTCTGAAAAAAAAAAAATAAACGTCGTTGATGCTAAGGGCTGGCGAAGCTTACAAAGAATACAGTCTCTTCGCGCTGTTGGCCCATATTTGGCTCAGTCCTTGTGCTACGCCGATGTCGAAACCGCACGTTCGTTGCCTTCTTGCAGGGGCGTAGGTGATGGGCAGTAGGCGCTGTACTTATACTAGTCAGCAGCCGGAAGGCTTGCAGCCCTGAGAATAAAGTTTCGTTGTCCTTTAGGCTTTCTAGCTTCGCGTGAGTATACACTGCTCATTGTGCCAACATTCAACGGGGGCAGCATTTTGCAATAGACTTTCTTGTGTGATATCGTTCAGAGAACAGGGTAGCGTCATTAAACCTCGCCTGGGTGCTTGTGATAATTTGTGTAGTGATAGCAATTTGGAAGAAATTTTGGAGTCATTCTAGATGTGTTTGAAGCCATTTACTCCAAATAAAGTTCATTTTCTTGAAAAAAAAAGAATGCAGGCTCTTTAGAGAAAAGTAAGGCTGATATAACGAAGGAGCACATAAACAACTTGTTAGGCCATGCATATGAAACTAACCTTGAAGCCAGGAGCGCATAAGTGCATATAACTTTTATAAGTTTTGTGGGGGTGCTAATATGAAAAAGAAACTGTTTGAGTAATCATGTTAGACGTACGACTAAATTTCTCATTTGCCTAAAACGCTCTACAAATTCAGCTACTGAGGCGGATGTGTCGCCTTCAAATTTTTAAGGTTGTTCTGCGGCCTCAGAATTTCCATCATCGCTACAGCCGTTAATAGCGGCAGACTTTGTACGTCCTCTTATCCGCAGGTGTCACGTGAAATGAGGCGAATGTAGAAAGCAGCAGCTGTGTGATAGCCCTCTCATGATACCCACGGCAAGGAAATTTGGCGCAACATACGGAGCTGCGCCTTCTATACACTGACGTCAGGTTATCCTGTTTTTTTTTCATTTGCTGCAATATTATCTGTGACACTGATTATTAATTAGTTACTGTCCTTCCGTAACTATTAATAACTTAATCAATTAATAATAGTCACATCCCGATTCGTTTTATTTAGCTTCAATCGCTATTCACTTCTTTCCTGTGTATATCCTAACGACGTCCTCGTAGGGCCCCATTCTTGTCTGCTCGAGGCACAGGGCCCCTGCATTTTTCCACATCCGTAGACAGAAGCATGAAAGCTGCCGCCATGTTTTAAAGAAGGCGGCGTTCGCGTTAGCATTACTGCGCGCTTTTAGCAAAGCCGATTGTTTGCGCAAGAGCTTTTGCGCCCGGAAAGCCAGAAAAATGCATTCAGGAAACAAACAACACAGGATTTCGCTTCAACAAAGACAACACCACGGAACGTTGAATTTTAGGCCCTTTGTTTCATTGTCGATGTCTAGGTACTTTTCAAGCTCTGTTACAAGGCTGAGCGAGCATCTTCGTAATCCTGGAGCAGATATATGTTTTCTTCACGTTACTTCTTTGAGGATTGAGCCCACCTTTTTGGTTGCTTTAGTAAAATCTGAACAGATTTTCTGGCTTTCTTCCGCTCCTTGAAAACGAAACAGGCCCCCAGCATTCCGATGATGTTTCTAGAAAAAACCGGAGCTCACCTAAATGTGTTTTTCTGCAAAAAAAAAATACTTCTGTAAACCTGAAGTGAACGCACGAAAACGTATTCAGGCACCCTTCTGAACAACCGAACAAACAAATGTAAGTAATGTTGCATGCAAAGTTTTAAATCGTTTTTGACTTGCAGTTAACAACCCTTTAAGTCCACAATAACGCAACGAGAACCTGCAACAAATAAAAATTGTAACAATTTAAATATGTATTTCAATAGGATTTTTAAACAGAGCGAAGCATGTTCTGGCACCCCAAGCGGCTAAGACCTGCTCGCAAAAGATAATTTTACTTTCCGTATTTCCTATACAAATGACGGGAAGAAAGCGCAGGTTCTCAGCCCAGTGCGCTTCGTCTCAGAATGCAAGGTCAGAGTAGGTGAAGGTGCATTATCTTTTTTTTTTTACATATAATTGTATTATGAACAAACGTTCACACTCGCGCTGGCTGAAATAAAGGCAGCACTCTGGAATTTTGAGTCCACTGTGGTGTTTACTCTCTGAATGGTGTCTGTAAGCGACGTGCATCTGTAACTGCATTGCAGAGAAAGTCGGGCGCGCAGACAAGCTAGAAATCGACCTCGGGAAAAACAGGAAGGACTGTTGTTTATGCTTCACCGTCGCTTTCATATTGAGCTCTGTTCTACAGTTTTCTTTCAAGAACTACTTCAGATGTAGCGTCCCACTCCCGCGGCCAGAAGGCATTTCATGCTTGTGACTTTTCTCAACAAAACGAAAAAAAATTCGCTCCACCTTTTTCTGATCTTGGGCAGCATTTCTGTTCGAAACCGTCAACATATTCATTTTCAGGGTGTTACTCCCTAACTCCACATGCACTCAACCTATTGTGCGTATTAGTAAGAGAGCTTTTTGGGAAGCCAGACCTTCCATTTTGTTTACGTTTTTGCCCTATTGTGTTCCTAGCTAAAGCGGGTTAGACAGGAAAGCTCGTATTCTGCACTAAAGGAAGCTATTAGCCTAAACGAATCTTAGCCACTGTTCAGTAATAAAATTGAACAAGAGAAGTCTGGTGAAGGAAGTCTCTGACCTAGCGAGCACATTGGCGCGCCATCTGCCGGACGATCTGCCGGCGCAGCCCTCGTGCGTAGAATTAATGCGTGCAATATGTTCTCGGCTCTTTTTCGGGCTGTGGAGGGGTCTGGAGGAGTTCATCTCGAGCCAGACCACGGAATACCTCTCCTGTTGTCCCGGGACCCCAGTCCTTCGGCGCTCTTCCCAACCTGTCTTTCACATTTCCCTCCCGTCGCTTTTCTCTGCTATTGAAGCGCCACACAGCGACATCGCCGACATTCACTTTTCTCTTTTGCGACCGTGGTGTGCATTAGTCTCTGAATTGGCTTTAAAGGGACCCGCATCGACTTACACGCTTTTATCTTCTTCGATCTTAGATCTGCACTGTTCCTCCCATCTTGCTTTCCGTGTTTGGTGCACAGCCTGCCCGGAAAGGCAGTGTAGCGCTTCGGGAGCGCCCTGGTTACACTAAAAGCTCTCGATGCCGTAAGTGTTTTCTGCACTGATGTCGTTGGCTTGATAGGAAAATTTCACACAGCGTAAACATTTTGGTCTCGGTACAAAGCCTACAGGCGTACAGTCTTTTTCAGCAACCGCTGTATAAAAGAAATGGCGGTGGTTTAGCTCCGGTTAAACCTGGAGTGACGCGATAGCTACAGCTGGCTGAGTGGAACTTGCTCACGTCACCAACCACGTGACGAACCACGCGATCAGCCACGGCGCCGCGCCGCCGGCAGCTGCTCCACACCATGTGACCAACCACGTGACAGCGTGGCGGCGCAGCCACAGGGTGGCGCGCCGCCACGCTGAAAGCTCGAAATGCTACCGTAATGTAGCTAGCGCGACAAAATACACGCATAGTGTGTAGTACTTTCGCAGTATGAAAAGCGTCTTGTTTATTATAAAAACGATTTCAGGCACTCAACATGTCGCGTCAACTCGTAGATGATTTGAGGGAAAAATTATGCTCCCGGTATTCGGCCCATCTATTTCTGTGAGCCACCTCAAATATCTACGGATTCTAATAGCGTCACAGGGCATTCGAAATAAAGCCCCTCCGTTTCGTGCGCGAGTCCAAAGCTGTTGGGGACACTTGCAGAGCATTGGCTTAGTTGAGAACAGATTTGTCCGTGGTGAGAAGAATCTCTTCTTGTCTTTCCCTTTCACAATAGCAGCGCACAAGATTCACGCTCTGTCGCCGGTTCTGTGCAGGGGTGTTGAATCTTCGATGCGAAGTTAGCGATCGGGAAAGAAAGGAGGACTTGAGACAACGTTTTTCAATTCCTGTTTGGACCAAAATTTTGTCTTACGTCATGAGTATCCTAAATGTGGAGCAACTAAGATTCTCTTGATTCAGCCAGCCAGCGAGAACTGTCCACACCCAAGAAGGTGCACTCGGTTGTTCGAAAACCACAGCCTTTGAGTGAATACTGCGCAGTACTGGACCGAAGATGTGCGGGTACCAGATGTCCGCTGTCCTGCAGGCGCGACAGGCACGTGCACCACTTTGCGATTCCAAGCACATCATGCTGGGTGCTTTGGCGCCTACAAGAGCAACCTCCGGAGATTTAAAGTTGACTGCAGATAAAGCGCCGTGGCGACCGCTGCGTGGCCGAGAGCGCAAAATGAGAACGATCGAGGGCGCCACCCTGAGGACCAGAGAGCCCCCCGTTTCGACGACTGCGACGCCATGTGGCGTTGCTTTATTTTCTTCTTTTTCGTCCTGTACCAAACCTCTTTGAACGACGGCGATCGAAGTTTTGAGCCACTTCTTGAATATAAAGTGGGGCCTAGGCTCAGAGCTCGAAGTTTAAGGTGTCACCGGGCAGCCCGAAGTGGTCGTTCACTTTCACAACACGTTTTATTTGCTTACTCCAAACTCACTCAAGGCGTTCACGCGCCTGAAACTCTATGCAGATGTCTCCTATCTCTCTCCTTGTCAGGGCGCCAGAGGTTAGTTCAGAAAACTGAAATCCTTTTGATGCGCGCATACGGGGTCAGCGCTCTCCTGCGCTACCATCTTTTTCTGCCCCGGCTTCCTTCAGGTTTTGCTGCTGCCAGTTAGTTGGAGAGGGGAACCAGAAGTCTGTTGCCATTTTATCGCATTTTTTTGCGCTTACTTCTGTGGGCCTTTGCGAAATACCTTGCACTGCTATGACGAGACAATTACTGGAAAGTTTCAAAGCACATTAACCACTCCTGCACATAACCAGCACGGCAACTGCTGCGAGAACGCAGGAATAATTGGTTAGCTTCTGGCAGGAATATTAAGGGCAACTGTGCTGCGCTACGTACTCATAAAGTGCTATAACAAAGGTTGCGAGAGAACTTAAAACACGCAAGCAGTGCCCAAAAATTCGATAATTTCAATACAATTGTATTATTTCGCCATTCTTTCTTCCTAAAGCGCTGCCAACCAACTTTATCATCGATATGAGTACGCAGAGCAGATAAAAACAACGGAATACAATTCAATGTTGTTCAGAAGGTTGTTTCAGGATTACTGGGACTGGCACGTATATTCTGAGCCTTGACGTGAAGCGCGAAAAGCGTTTAAAGCTCCTAGTGAATTACATGCTTGGAACTTCGGCTGTCTGTCCTGCTCCTTTAGAGTACCCAATTTTTTGATGCACACTGCGCTCCGAGGCAAACCTTTCTGGAGTAGTGCGCCAGGTAGATTCACAGCCTGAGAGCATCGAAGCGACACACATACTTCGCATTCAACGAAACATTTTAAGAATGCAATAACACTCATGAGGTCAATCAGCATTTAGAGCTCGGGGAGAAACATTGAAGGATTAACAAGCAACAGGGACTGTCTACATTATGTTTTGTGGCAGATTGGTTCACCGCTTTTTCGCTAGTAATTGATATCGTGTTTCTTTCCTTTTGAAGTTTTAAGTTTAACGAAGAGAGCTTGGAGTTACGCCGGCTGGATGACGCACTACACGTAGCCTGTAACTGAGCGACTTTTGCATATATAGCTGTTCATCACTGTATGTCACTGTCTTCGAGCATATTTTCCGCTTCCGACGGACGCCAGCGTTCCAGCATTGACTTTTGCTGGTAGCATGTTTGTCATTCATTGATATAAACGACTCCACGCGCTACGTTCTACGCGCAGCCGAAAGGTCAGATGTAATGGCCGTTCAACTGAAACTTAAGATTAAAGAGGACTTCGAGTTTTTCCCGACATACGAATTTTGTTTCGAGAAATGCTTTATTTTTTCGTGAAAACTTTCACTGGCAAAATGCGTCGCTCTCAGTTTCCAGACTTCCAGCATTTTTCCAGAGGAATATGGCACCATGTAAACACTTTCCGCGCTTGTTCCATTTTGTTCATGCCTTCCTTTGGGCATGCCATACAGGGATCTATAAAGAGAACGCAGGACTTGTTAATGAATAATCACATAGGAAACAGGTGATAATACATCTGAATGTTTTTTGACATAAGACTTCAAGGTGGGTGTTGGCAGGAAAACTCTATTTAGCGGCGGGTGGCTAATGACATAAGGAAACCTCGCCTTTCATTACAGAACAGCCTGTGCTGAGGTTACATTGTTGAGTGACATAAAGACGTGACTTCACGGAGTCTGTCGAATGTGCCACATGGAATGCATCAGCATGCCACTAGAAATTCGAGGCAATTTTTTGTAAGGACGGTTTCAATGTTATACAATGCGCAAGATATGCTACTTCAGGCGCTTTCTTAGTTCTTCCTATGCAAAATAGGAGACAGCTTAAGAGGCAAGATGCCGGTGATTGAGCGTTCAGGATAGCGGGCATCGGCATCCCGTTCCAAAGTAAGGTTATGATGTAACCGCTGCAGGTTGCTTTCATACAAGTTTTTGCTTGCGGTAATGTCGGAGAGCATGCTATCAGCTAGCATCTCAAGCGCTTCCGCATCTGAGCAATAATCTTGCCGGCCATACATGGTCCCGATATTGCCTTTATTAACTTGATACACACAAATGCAACTCTGCTGTCTTAATTTCCAGCGCATTCAGTCTGACAGCTGAGTGCTTAGCCTGATGAACTCTAAAGTAAAGTGTGTTCTGAAATACTAATTTCACTTTTAGCTCTTTAAACTGGGTATACGCAATCCGCATACAGGCAGTTGTACAGAAGGATTCCAAGAGTAACACCGTCTGCGGTATCTGACAAACTGAACGCAGCCCAAAGCAAGCTTCAATAAAAAAATTAAGGAAGAAAGAATAATGCGCTACAATTCTGCGAAAAGAATACGAAAGGGCATATATTTATATCAGGGAAACAACATACAAATAGGCACGCCTATTCTCTAAAGCTAAAGCCTCGAGCCGTGCTCTTCCCGCACTGGCCTTCAAGACGCAAACGCGCTGTTGGTCTGCAATGAAAATGGCTCTCCAGAGGTCCCTCGAATGCGACATCCGGGAGGGTAATATGCGGCGTGCGGCTGGAAAGCAGCCTCTGCACTCCGTAAACTCGGCTAATGAGGCCATAAAATTAGTCAGCTTCGCAGGCCTCTAGCATCCTTACTGTTCTCCCACTTCGGCGCATAGTGGACACCCTCTAAATGAGCCATTTCCATTCCGGTAATTCTTGAACCACGGCGGAAGTCCACCTCATTCAAGTGACACATCCTGCACGTTGGGCGTCCCGCGGCTCCAAAAGCTTTACCAAGCCGCCCAGGTTCTGTGTGTTGCCAGCAGAAAAAGTTACGTTGAAATTGCCGTAAGAGATGCACGACTGGCTGGACTGATTCTGATCGCCCGCGTGATGGTTTGTGTGCATGCGGGAGACATGAAAACATTAAAGCGAAATTAAAAAATCAACTTCCGGAAACTGTATTTTCGACTTAACCAATTATACGACGAAAATACACATCTATCGAACCTTAGGTCATTTGTCAAGGCCGTCAAGTCATGTAGCCACACGAAAAGGCACCTGTATGTACAACAAGAGCAACACGCACAACGGCACGCAAGCAGTCTTGCATTTGCGTTACGTGTTGCCCCAGATGAATGGCGCTTGACAATGCTGCTGTTATATTTCAACGTTCCTTTCATGAGTTTCTGATCAATGTGTGTTCTTCTGTCCACTTCACCATACCTGCGCTTCCAAGAAGGGCTCCATTGAAATAAAAACGTGAGTGAGTGAGTGAGTGAGTGAGTGAGTGAGTGAGTGAGTGAGTGAGTGAGTGAGTGAGTGAGTGAGTGAGTGAGTGAGTGAGTGAGTGAGTGAGTGAGTGAGTGAGTGAGTGAGTGAGTGAATGAGTGAGTGAGTGAGTGAGTGAGTGAGTGAGTGAGTGAGTGGAGTGTGAGCGAGCCTAGGACATCACAGCGAAAAATATTAAAGGCGAATAATATTAATGCTGCTCATGCGGGCGATGAGTGCTGGCTGTGGAGACACTGTTACAAGTCACCGTGCGCTCATCTGCATTTTTTCTTCCTCTCCTATGTCCTGTCTGTCTTGTGCAAAGTTTTGCTAGCAATTATTCTTCTCGCTACCTAACTTCACAATTCAATCCCATTTATTCATCGTCGATACCACTCACGCTGCTGCGCCCTTCCTCCAAAATTCCCGTCGAGATAACAATGGAAGGCTGTTGTGTTGCAGTGCTCTCTACTCCGCGTAAGCAAGGGGCTGAAAACAACTTATACAGGCTTCAGGATTGACAAAAGAAAACCCTTGAAATAGCTTTCGCTATGGGCAAAAAATGCATAGCTTATGATTGAACTCAACTTAGTGTCTTACATGAATAAAAACATTAAACCACTGCAGATATTCAAAATTTTCAACTTGAAAACTAGACTGTCAAAATACGAAACGCCACTCGAGTAATCAGACACTGCCCAGCTTTAATCTTAAAATGTATTTCGCATTCCACCGGTGGTGGTGGCTCAGTGATTATGATATGCGGTTGCTGACCAAAATTCCGACCGGTCAGATTCTGTCCGCGGGAGTCGCATTTCGACTGAGAATAACGACAAGTGTGCCCGTCTACTAGATGTGTGATGTCAGTGAACTACCCCAGCAGAACCAACCAGGCTGTTATTTTTTCTGCATGGGTTCTCTCCCGTACCCCTTACTACATCATCTCTCGTAGCTTACATTCGGATTTGAGTGACAGGCCTCACGTACCATATCATACCATACCACGCCACACCACACCTTACCACAACACACTACATCACATCACACCATACCACACTACACCATACCACACCAAACTACACTACACCATACCACACCACACCACGCCACCTCACATCACACCACACCATAACATGGCCTGGCATGCCATGCCATGCCATGCCATATTATACCATACCATACCATACCAAATCATATCATACCATACCATACCATACAATACCATACCATACCATATACCATTCCATACCGTACCGTACAGTACCCTACCATACATACCATACATACAATACCGTACCCTACCCTACGATACGTTACTATAGCATACAATACCATACAATACCATACAATACCATTCATGACCATAACACAACATGCCATAACATGCCATTCCATGAAGCTCAATACTGCGTCATATTATACCGTTTTTTGCGCTACGGTTTTTTGCGTGCAGTGTGGTCGATGGCACCGTCCGCACCCATGCCGAAATCGACCACAATGCGCACACGATGGGACCAAAAACTATCGATGGGGCGCAGTTAATCACTGGGCCTCCTGGCCAAGTGCCTTCGCAACCTCCACTACTGCGCATCTGTCGGCAGCCTAAGCCGCACCGCACATAGCAGCTTCACGTGCACGTTTGTGCCGATTTATTTGCTCAACGGCCGCAAGTTTATCTTCGTGAGAAACCACTGTGTCCTAAAATTAACAATGACGCAAGGCGTTTTCGTTTTTAACGCGACAACGTTAAAGGCCCCGTTACCCGGAAAATCAGGCGTCGGCGTTGTGAGCGGAAAAAAAAGATGGCGTAGGTTGGCCCAGGTGGCCGCCCGTCGGTGAGGCAACCTAAGTGGCCGCCTATGTCACGTTACCTTGTGGCATCATCAGAACCTGCCCTTTGGACTCTCTGCAAACTGACAACCATGACAGGAGGCAATAAACTTAAAGGTTGCTCAGGAAGAGCAACTTGGGTCGCACAAGCCCCACCGGTGGCAGCGCCTGCCATCGCGGGGCAGTGGCGCATCGCTTAAGCACTGCACCATTGCGGAAGGAGTAGCGTGAGGGCATCAAGACAACTGTGCATATAAATTAGAGAATGACCAAATCCGCATATATCCGAAATTGGTGCTTAACGCTATGGTTGTGATTGTCGCTATAGCGTTATATTCTTAAGGCGGATCTTAAGTGTGCCCTTCGATTTTTCTCCTTTCCCTATATAGATTTAAGCTGGCATCGTCGAAAGTGGGATTGGGTCTTCTACAAAGTTTATGTGACGTAACTAAGTCGCACTTTACCTTTCTGAGTTTTTGACTTATGCTCCGCCTTGGATGATCTCAAGAAAGCGAGTGAAACTAAAGCAATATCTTGGAATTGTTCATACTTTCTGTGACCTCCTCTTACCTCCTTCTTAACCCTTCATGTTTTGCATAAGTAAATTGATAAAAAATGCGGCCACATCAGCTAAACAGGACAAATTATAATAATAAAACCAGAATGAGCATGGGTCTAAAAATGTAAGTAATGTATTAAAGACGTTAATAAAGAGCAGCTTTGAGTTCGGACTTTGTTTTCTCGGAAGCCTGTTTTCTTGTTTCTTCAGTATTGTAGTAATGTTGTGACGCGAAGTAATGCTGATTCTCGCGCCTGGCTTGGCACCGGGCACTGGTAGGTTGCTAACAATGTGCCACTGCGACCGTTTTTTTCTGAAACCTCCACTTCTTTACAACTTCTTTACCAGTTTTCAAGTTCTTAGAACCCCAAAATAACCTTACTTCCTCTTTCTTTGTTTTCGAACTCTACGAAAGCCACAAGCTTTTCAAAATAATATACCGTACACAAGAACAGCTTACGCAAAATCAGTGCAATCTGCAGCAGAAAAGCTCTACCGTAGGTTCGTCAGACACATGCTGATTCTGCTTGCGCTGTTGTTGGTTGAGTATCTATGCAATCCGTACGGGCCCAGAGCAGCCGCTGCGGCAACTGTGAAGGCGGAATTTGCATTGCATGGATCCAAGTGTTGCCACACTGTTGTAATATAGGACGGCGCCTGCGCCTTTAACACTGGTACATGTGAAAACAGCCGTGTTAAGTAATAAGGAAGGCTCATCTAGGATTCCGTACTATGGATAGCGTGTGGGCATAAATTTCGTATTCTTAAAAATTCGCCCAATGTTAGCAGCTTCCGTTCTAGTGACACGATCCCCATGAAGCATGGTTTCTGTGCAATGGAGCTAGTCTGTGTGCGGCAGGCACCTTATTTTTACTGGCAGCTAGTCAACTTCAAAATAACTGAAAGGTGACTTCCTGAACTCCAAATGAAACGCTAGCGTGAGTCAGTGTTCATAATTTTCAAAACTTTCTCCTGTCCAAAGATAAAGCAGAAAGCGAGGAGACAGCTTTCCGGTCAAATCACTATCTCCGTGGCCAGGAGGAAGGCAGTGAAGACCGAATTGCTGCCTGCAGATGCAGTGACATGAGAGGAAATTTGTGGTCGAAGAAAATGGGTGAAGCAGTTGGCAGACCGGACCCCAGGCGCTCTCAGAAGACTAGCGGCTCTCAATCACGCCAGTGGCGCTGGGCTGTGACGTCGCTCAGTGGCGCCTAGAGTTAGAGTCTGTTTCTTTAACAGAGCGCGCACTGCGGCGCTTGAGGGAGTCCACCAGGTCCGGCTCTCAGCAACCTAATCCGCGGGGGAAGCCAAGCGTAGCCAAACACTACAGAGCGCAGTCCTCGATTGCACCGGGGACCACCGCAAAAGAGGAGGAGGGCACCGTCCTTTTTCGTTTTTGCCCCGATAGAAGTTTGTACTAGGGCGTAGTTTGGGTTGGCAAGCCACATTTGCATAATTTGATTGCGCTCGTGTCACGTGGTGGTGCATGGGCTCTCACCGACTCATTCACCAGCGTGGTGAAAAGTAGCGTGCTCGAGTTTGCGCGTGGTTGCTGTTCATTATCCGCAGCGCTTTGTTCCTTCACTCCGACGACAGCGACTCGAGCACCACTCACTCTGCTCATTTTCTTCGTACTTTTTTTTGCGACCGCGACCGCAGGTTCGTGTTTACATTCTATATTTGCAGAAAGTGTCTGGCAGCCTCACGCATCCAACTGGCCAAATCTTAAGAGCCGTGCCATTCCAAATAACTGATGCTTCGGGTGTGTGCTTCTCTCAGTTTTACTGCGACTATTTTAAAAGAATGCATCAAACACGTGGTTTGAGGCAGAATCTCTCAAACCAACCAATTTCCTTTTGTTCTGGAAATAGGGTTGCGTAGTTTCCCAATGTTCCTAAATGTGCTTCGACGCGTTTCCATAATGTGGGCGACACTTGACCTGCGTTAGATTAAATGTACTGGAAGTATTTTTTCTGCAGATCATGAATTACTATCAAGAGATTTCTTATTACTCTTATAGTGGTGAATTTTTAAGGTACAAGGAGGCAAGAAAACTAGCACCAACGTCCGCTTCGAAAGAACTTGCCCTAATCGATGCTTACCTAAAATGCACACTTTTAAAAGGCACACTTTCAGTCACCTAACTGCAATTAACAGGTGTTGTACCGTGCAGGCCGTAGTAATCATAATTCGGGTGCATCCATTTCGTTTAGATGCGTGACTCTATTTGAAAGTACGTTTAAAGAAAGCAAAACCGAGTTAGTCTCTCCTCGCAGTATCAAATGAGAAACGAATATGAAGAGTGCATTCTGTAAATCACGCATTGATATGACGGTAATTTACACCTAAAGCTCCATAGACGGGCATAAAGCCTTTCGGTCTGTGGCAGTGGTGCCTCCATTTTTGGTGTCCAGCTTGCGAAAGGCTGTTCCGCGATCGGTGACTGCCGATGCTCTGGGTGTCCCTCTTGCACTTCTGCGTAGCTGCTTCAAAACGGCCATTTTATAATATTCGTCGACACCACTATCTTCCGGCAACGCTTTGATAAGGAGGCTTGCTCTCTGCTTGAATTGCCAGTAAGAAAGTTTGAGGCACTGAAAAGCTTCTAAGCTGTTGCTTGTAAAACGCGCAGCCAGGCCGTCGTCTCTACCGTAATCTGCCGCTTAAATGGCGTTCGGCGTGAAACAAATTTTCTTGTATACCTCTTGGAATGGGGCTTGTAAGTAAGCGAGTGCTTTATTCAGTTTGCCGTCAAATTCAATTTTTCTCTAATACATTTATTTCGAAGCACAGGAAATAATTTGCTATCATGTTGGAGTACGTAGTTCCTTTTTTTCAGTGCGAAAGCACTTAACGCCGCTTTTCCCTAGTTTCAGTGGTGTGTGTTTGTGTGACGCCTCTAAATAGCAAATGCAAATGGCTCACTGGGTCAGTGGACACCTCAATCGCACTGTTAGTAGGCGGTGGCGTCTACCTACAAATTGAGACAGTCATGCGCCTTTAATTTTTTCAAAACCAGCGGAATGTATGACGCATTTTACGCCTCGGCGTAACCGCTTCGTTCGTTTTTTTTTTTTTTTTACCGAAAGCTTTCCGATATTCTTTTCTTTATGCTTTTTGTCAGCAAGAGGTTCGATTTCGACAAAAAAGGACAAAATACTATTCGGTAGAAAAGTCATAGTGTTTGAGCGTCACAATATTGTTAGACTCTGTGCCTTTGGTATACTTTTGGATGTATAAAAACTAAAATAAGCTCAAAGAACAAAAAAATTAGCTGTGGTTAAACCCGGTTGAACCAAGTAAGACGAGCGAAAACTCAGTTAAGCATGGTTAGGCATGGTTTAGCTTTAATTAAACTTTATTGCATATCAATGGTATGGCTTAGACGGCGAGGATAAGTCGTTGCTCATCCATGGCTGTGAGTCTAGGTACGCACACGCCACACGCTTTTATATAGCGAACGGCACGTCACGCGATTTCCGGCGGCTGCAAGAGTGCCGTAGGCTCCACATACGCAGCTGTGGCGAGGCGCAGCGAGTCACGTGATTCGATAGTTGCGAGGCGAGCGAGCGCCGTCGGCTCAACGCGCGCACCCATGGCGAGGCCTGGCGAGTCACGTGGCATGACGTCAGAGCCAAGCCTCCGCTCCTCCCGGTTTTTTAGGTCAAATTTCGTAGCCAGATGACCTTCAGCTTTGTACGGTAAGAGGAGAGCTTTCGCTCTAATGCTGTCTCATTCAGAGCTGTGTGCAAACCCGGTCGTCCGTACCCCGACGCTGACTGCTTATCTCAGTTATCCTCCTGACTCCAACACGAACCACGTGGAACCTTCTATTTTCGCCACATCCCTGAAGAACTACACCGCGGTACTTCGTTACGCCGACTCATTGAAGGCATCGCATGTGCTAATCGCTATGTCTCCTTATCCCTGTTCGTTCTTCATGACTGAATTCTGTACCACCGAAGTCTCCAACCTTACGGGCCTGAGCAGCAGCTTTTGGCGTTCCAGCGCCGGCGCTCGGCTGTCTTTCGAAGAACGTGCAGCACGTGCGGTACCGGAATAGCGACGGTCGATCCGAACTCGTTTTTCAAAGAGTAATATTTTTATTCACTTGATTTTTTAAGCCAAATTCTTCAGATTTTTATCTAAATCAAATTTTCCAGACCTTTCTTCAAATTAAAAACAAAAAATTCCAAATACGATCTCCCAGGCGGCAGCCTACCAGGCATGGTGTTACCACGGCAACATCGACGCTGAAATTCTGCGCATTATAAGCGTACATTGGCATGCATTAAAGAGACAGCTGAATTTGCAACTTTCTTTGGGGTATACAACGTTTTATGTCCGCGCTGGCACCGTATGTCACAAACTAAAACTATCAAATTTCATATATGTCACTAATAATTTTATCTGCTGGTCCCGGGGTGGGGCGGCACTCGCTGCCCTCTGCAAAGGTTAATGTCACAGCAAGCTCTTTTATTTGTGACACTATCCTGTCACCATTGCTTGCTGTATACGCTACACGCTCATAAAGCGCACACGCAGTCAGTCGCCTATCGCGAGTCCGCAATACGATAAAAAAAAAAAGAGGGGGGGGGGGGGGGGGAGACAGCGCCAACTTTTTGAAACGCGACACAGCACTGGCGGCCAATCAAAGTTTCGACACCGCTTACAGCGACAGGGTTCACGTATAACGTCGGCCTAGTAACTGTCCGGACCAGCCTGCCACACTTGTCGATAAATTTATTCCGAAACACCGACGCTGCCTCCGGTGACAGCCGCGTTTGCGTGGAGAATAAATATAAGGCCTGCCGCTGTCACGCAACAAGATGAAAACGCAAGAGAAAGCGACATTTTTTATTATTTCTTCATAAACTTGAGCGGAGATGTTTTTCGCCTGCGCTCGCCATTTTGAGAAATCGGGAATTCTGTGGAGCTCAGGCCGAGAAGCAAAGATTGACGCAATGCGGTTGCGGAGAACAGTCGGCGCAGGCGGATTTACATGCTCGATAACGAGGTCTGGCAGGAGAATGGACTTTGACCCACGTGCGCACGAAACACAATTCTGGATACGAAGACTGCACGTCCTGAATCAAGGTTGTGCCACGCTGTAAAAGGATGTAAGGCGAAGGGTAAGGCGAAAAGACAAAATGTTTTTTGCAAGGCGCCTATTTCACATTTCTCCCAAACTCTACACCCAGAAATCGAAGATATTGAGCATAGAACCCTTCAACCCCTGAGCTACAAAGGTGGGCGTATAGAGAGATGAAGGGTGAAAAATGGACGGGAAGCAAATCTGAAACTGCGAAAAAAATTTTTCCTGCGTTCTCGCACGTAGGGAGCGTTAGTTTATGTTCCAGAGAGTTTTTTTTCTTGTGTCATAACTTTTTTCATTCATCTCAAATAACAACCGAAAATTTGCATTTCTCTCCTTCCTTATTTTATATGAGGTTACCCTCTTCCACAAAACATATCAGTACTAATGCCAACAATAAGCCACGCGCAGGCTTCTTTTCTTTCATATAAGTTCGAAAAACACCGCTAGAAGTGAGCCGTTTAGATCAGCGCCAAGATTCGAGAGTTGTGGTGAGTCGTTCTATTGCAGAAGCGTCGGGAGCTTTAAACCAATCTTGTTTGCTGCGGTCATGTAACTTTCATTGGAGACCTTGTAATGTGCTTGACTGTGTGGTCATTAGCGCACTGGTACATTTCTACTTTTTATTTTACTGTAAAGAATAAAACGAGCTGATAAAGAAAAACAAGTAATCTATGTGCAATAAACATATCGGAACACTTTGGTGCATCTAAGATTAAAGCTATTATGCAATGTTAGCCAAGCTTTCCAAACCGGAAAGCTAGTTGTGCAGGTAAGAATGCTTTCTTCCTCTTATCTGTTCCTGTTAATGTTTTGTTTTGCACGCCATTTCAATTACTTTATTTTATTTATTCCTCAAACAGGCAAAATCTGATTGTTACTTTGTACGGCTTGTTTTTAACGCACTGCTCGCAAAACGGCTTCTTCTATGGCATTCGCAAATCACAAGGATCACCATGCGTCTGCTTAGAACGCCTGCACATTTCTTCAAAACGCACTTCTTGAACTTTTTTCTGGAAATAGCTGTACTGACCAAACTAGGCTGCAACTTAGAACATATGACTAGAGCCACTGCTGCGGCTGCTTAGTCCTAGTGTGACCAAGAGCAGACAGACTTAGACGTAGGAATAACGACTAAGCAGCCACATTAACATCCAGCACACATCATAACTACAGCAGCGTCCTTTCTTTATCTACTCCTTTTTTTCGTCTCTTTTTTGCCTCTTTTCCTTCCTCTTTCCTCTTTTCTTTGTGACCGCTTGGATATGCTTGGAGTGCTGCCAGAAACTGCAACGGATGCAGTTGCACGACTCCTAAAGGTGGGCTGCCAATGACGGCTCTCGCAGTAAAAAGGAATAGATGCCAGAGTGACTTTCCGACGAAAATTTTTTCCTCTGGGTTCGCCCCTCTCTCTTCCTCTTAAGCCAAAGCACTCGCCCTCGATGAAGGCATGCCGAATTTTTTGTCCACATTTCCCCCAGCAAAAAGCGCCTTGGCACTGGAAAGCATGACGGTAGCGAAAGCCACCTCGATACCCTCAAATGAGTATTTTATAAATGGGCACCCGCCGCGGTGGCTCAGTGTTTAGGGCGCTCGGCTACTGATCCGCAGCTCCCGGGTTCGAACCCGACCGCTGCGGCTGCGTTTTTATGGAGGAAAAACGCTAAGGCGCCCGTGTGCTGTGCGATGTCAGTGCACGTTAAAGATCCCCAGGTGGTCGAAATTATTCCGGAGCCCTCCACTACGGCACCTTTATTATTCCTTTCCTCTTTCACTCCCTCCTTTATCCCTTCCCTTACGGCGCGGTTCAGGGGTCCAACGATATATGAGACAAATACTGCCCGATTTCGTTTCTTCCAATTATTATTATTAGTATAAACGGGCACTATAAAGCCCTCTTGATGAAGAACACGCAAGACGATCGTTCACTGTAAGGTCATTTCTTGTGCCAACTGCACGTTATCGCTGTGTTTTACACGTGCTCTTTTACAGCGTGAGCGGCTACAGCCAAGGTTCCGGGTCCACTGGGTGGTCACAACCACACAGGAAAACTACTACGTGGTCACGTGATCATTTTACTATACGTTATCATGTGTGATCACTTGCCCACCGCATAGACATAGCCTGTGCCTCGCGCCTAGCGCGAACTTCGTCGTCTTCTGATGAGAAGGAAGTTGACGCGAGGCGACGGATAAGAGAGGGACAACTTTATCTGAACGCAATATTAAGCGTCGATGGTGTCCTCGATCAGGGTCGCCAGAGCCAACTGCTCTGTTAGCTGGTTCTAGGCTAGCCAAACACCTCAAGACGGAGGATAAGGATGTGGAAAATAAGATGACTCAATACCAACAGAAAAGGAAAGATGAGAATGTTCTAAATTAGCATTGGGTTCGGGCGAGGGATGTCTGCCCGGTGTTGCATGCATGCTGGGCTCCTGCGTAGCACTAGCCGCAGCAGTTACGATGAAACCGGCAGATGTTTGGAGGCATGGAGAGAGAGAGAGAGAGAAATAACATTTATTAGCACCCGTCAAAAGGATGATGGGTATCCGAGGCGCCGCTCGGTCCCAGCCATGTCCTCCCCCTCAGCCGTCGACCGGGATCTCTTGGATCTCAGCAGCGGCAAGGGCGAGACGGATGACTTCACGTTGTTTAGTTTCGTCCTCGTTGTGAAGCAGTGCCTCCCAGGACTCATCTGTTCGGTCAAGTTGTCCAAAGCTCGGACATGTCCATACCATATGGATCATGTCCGCTATGCCGTCGCAACGTTTGCACCTGGGGCTGAAAATCTCAGGGTGCCACTTGCTATAAAGCTGAGGGTTAGGGAATACTCCGGTTTGGAGCTTGCGCCACGCAACCTCTTCGTTTTTGGTTAGCTGATTACTTGCTTTTGGAAGTACCGCTCGGCCTAATTTGTAATGGTTTAGGATTTCCTGATACGTGTTAAGGTCGTCTTCGAACTGTAGGAGCTCCTCATCGCGCGAGGGGGAAGGGGTTGTGCACAAGACGCCACTGGGATCCCGGAAAGTAGCTAATCCTCGGGCCAGTGCGTGCGCTTTCTCGTTTCCCCTCAACCCTTGGTGCGCGGGTGTCCAGATGAGCGCTACCAGTTCTGCCGGTGGTGGACTGCCGGCCAACACTCGTGCTGCTGTAGCTGAAATGCAGCCCGCGTCAAAGTTTCTAATTGCTGATTTTGAGTCACTCACGATAATTTTAACCTGTTGTTGAGTTAGAGCCAGCGCAATGGCCAACTCTTCCGCCTCCGTTACTGTCGAGTGTCTGGTGCTGCAGCACGCTACCGGGCCTCCGTTTTCCCTAGTGGCTACCGAAATGTGCCCCGAACTGTTTGTGCATTGTGCGGCATCCGTATACAAGACATCCTGTCTGCCCTGAAAGCGGGCTTGCAACGCTACTGCTCTTTCCTTCCTCCGGCTCTCATGGTAGATGGGATGCATGTTTTTGGGGAGTGGGGGTATCTTTAATTTGTCCCTAACCTGTCTAGGAACCAGGTCCGTACGTCTCGAGCACGCTCGAGGCTCGTGCCCCAGCTTCTCCAGAATGCTGCGACCAGTACGACTGCGTAAAAGTCTCTGATACTGCGAGGTCCTTGCAGCCTCAATGAGCTCTTCGAGGGTATTCGAAACCCCTAGACTCAAAATCTTTTTTGTTGGCGCACAGGGTGGTAAACCTAGTGCTGTTTTTATCCCTTTACGGATTAAAACATCCAGTTTGTCCTTTTCCGCCTGGTAAAGCCGCAAATAAGGTGCCACGTAGACTATCCTGCTGATTATAAAAGATTGCACTAGCCTAAGGAGGTTAGCTTCTTTCATACCCGCATGTTTGTTAGCGATTCGTTTTAGGAGTCGGCAAGTTTGACTGGTGCTAGCCTCTAGTCTCTGAATCGTTTCCGAGTTCCTGCCGTTCGCCTGAATTCGTAATCCTAGAACCCTAATGCTTTCCACCGCTGGAATTACATTACCGTTGACCCTGAGTGTGATTCCCGCGTTATACGGTCCGTCCTGCTTTATGCGCCGACGCTGTGGCGACCGCATGGGCGCGAGAAATAGCGCTTCCGATTTCTCGGCCGAGCACCTGAGACCGATTGGTTCTAAGTATTTTTCTGTTACATCTATAGCTCTTTGAAGCGTCAGTTCAATTTGGCTATCACTGCCCCTGCACATCCACAGAGTCAGGTCATCTGCGTACAACGTATGGTTCAGCCCCGGAATTTTGTCCAGTTGTGCGGGGAGGCCAAGCATGGCGATATTAAACAGGGTCGGGGACAACACCGATCCCTGCGGTGTGCCCTTGTTGCCCAGTTGAATACCCGTCAGTGTGTTACCCCCCATGCTTATAGATGCCGTTCTGTTTGTAAGGAAATCGCGTATGTAGTTGTAGGTACGAACACCCACGTCTAACGCAGCCAGACCCTCCAGAATGGCCGAGTGCTTTACGTTGTCGAAAGCTTTCGACACGTCTAGACCAACGATCACCCTGGTGTCTAGCGTTGGATTTTCTATTATCTGTTCTTTTAGCTGCAGCATGACATCACATGCCGACAAATGCGGTCTAAATCCAATCATGGTATTTGGATATAAACACTTGTCCTCAAAAAATCGGTTCAGCCGGGTCTGAATCACATGTTCCATCAGTTTGCCCACGCACGACGTGAGCGAAATGGGACGCAGGTGCTCGAAACCCGGCTGTTTTCCCGGCTTCGGGAGGAACACAAGGTTCGCGTCCTTCCATGCTGTCGGCAGTCGACCGGCTTCCCAACACTCCTGCATAAAGGCAGCGAGATGTCGGATCGACGTGTCGTCCAAATTTCTTAGAATTCGGTTGCTGACCTTGTCCGGACCCACGGCAGTCCTGGTCCTCAATCTGTTTATTTCTGCCCGGACTTCGGCAACCGTTATCGGTTTATCTAAGTCCGGGTTTTCCTGCCCCCCGTAATCTGGTAGCGGTTCAGCTGTACCCGTCGCGCAGCTCAAGTACCGGTCCCGGACTTGGGATATGAGCGTATCCGTGGTCCCGTCAAATGTATGTACTAGCCGGTGAAGTTGTTGCCTGGCCTCCAGTTTGGACTTGTCCGGATCTAGAAGATGCCGAAGCAAGTGCCACGTACCTGCCTTCCCGATGTTTCGGTCCAGTTGGTCGCAAATGTTGTTCCAGTTTTGCCTTGTTAAAACGAGCGCGTACTCTTCGATTTCCTTGTTAAGCAAGGCCAATTGTCTTCGCAAGTTCCTGTTCCCCCTCTTGTCCGCAATCCGCGTTTCAAGGTCCTTCTTCTTGCGCCAGAGACGGACCATGTGACGATCTACTCCCTGGACTTCTTCGTCAACCTCTACCTCCTCGGTTGCCTCGCGGACCGACTGAAGGACATTTTTACTCCAGTCATCAATGTTGCTTATGCCTTCCTCCTGCCCCGTGCGGCCATTTCGGAAAGCCTCCCAGTTCACCGAAGCCACCTTCTTGGTGCGGGCAACCGGTGGTCCGTTGTCGACTACAATTTCGATAATTTTATGATCGCTACCCAAGTTTTCGTCCGTGTTGCACCAGGTGGCAGAGATGCGGCCTCCGGTTAGAGTTAAGTCCGGGGACGTGTCTGTCGAAACACTGTTGCCCTGACGGGTAGGTCTTAGGGGATCCGTCAGAAGCACTAGGCCATTCTGCTGAATACTAGTCCATAGTTCGCGTCCCTTTACCTGCGTGTACTTATACCCCCATGCCGGGCGATGCGCGTTAAAGTCCCCGACTATCAAAAGGGGCCCTCCCTTCGAGATCACGCGCGCTTTCGCGAAGAGCTCATCGAAGCCGCAAGGACTTTTTTGGCGTGGCGGGCTATACACATTTAGAATGAACAGACTATTGAGTTTCCTCTTTTGCGAGATTATCTCAATCAGAATATGGTCCAGATTTGTAGTCCCGGTATCATGCTGCAACACCGTTATATTCCTTTTGACGAGAGTGGCTACTCGCGTGTTGTCACCTCGTCCTACGTACGATTTGTAACTCGCCAGCTTGGCGTGCTTACCGCACTCCTGCAACGCGATTACTTCGGGTTTGTCACTGCTCATCAAAAAAGTCTGGAGTACCGCGCGTTTGCGACCGAAGCCCCTACAGTTCCACTGCCAAATGGTATGTCTACGGTGACGCAGAGCCATTTTGAAGGTTAATAATTTCCTGATATACCCACTGAATTCTCTCGTCTCTGCTTGCCATATCGGCGCGCAGCTGTTCCATAGCAGCCCTCAGGTGCTCCAAAGCGGCCATAACTTGCTGTTGAAAAATCTGATCATCCTGTTCCTTTTTATTGAGTCGTCTTTCTAATCCTTGTATACGGGTTTCAAGATCCTCCTCTGAACCTCTCTTCTTTTTTGTTGCTGGAGGACTTTCCCTAGGGAGCTCTGCCTGCTCCTTCCGCGGCAGCTGCCCCGGCTGCGTTACATCATTCATCGGCTGCGAAGTCCTGCCTATCGCCATAACCTGTTCCTGCAGCGCCTTAACTTTCGCTTGTAATAATCGGTTCTGGTCTTTGAGAGCCTTGACTTCATCTGAGTCCTGAGAGACACTACTTACACAATCCACTTTTGACGCCTGCTGCTGTTTCTGCTGCTGCTGCTGCCGCTGCTGCTGCTGCTGCTGCTGGTGCTGCTGCTGCTGCTGCCGCTGCTGGTGCTGCCGCTGCTGGTGCTGCTGCTGGTGCTGGTGCTGCTGCTGCTGCTGCTGTTGCTTCAATCGAGAGCCCTCCGTCGTCGTCTTGGACGAAGGCGGCTGCAGGCGAGGAAACGAAGCGGAACGGTACCTCGGATGGCTCGAGGGTCGCTCGTGGGACGCACTGCGGCCATCTCTACGACTGAAACGGACTTGCTGCTGCTTCTTGGCCTCCTCCTCGGCAGCTAACTTTGCTTCCCACTGTTTCTTCTTGATTACGTATGGCGTACGGAAGAGTTCCTTGCAATGCTTGTCACCCGTCAGATGGCCTTTTCCACATAGGCGACACTTGGGAACGCATTGATGATCTTCGGCCGGCGACACCACCGCACAGCCACGACACTTTGGGTTTTCACTGTCGCACACATCGGAGCGATGACCAAGTTCTCCACACCTGAAGCAGACTTCATATCTCTTTTTGAACAACCAGCAGGGCATGAGCATGCCTTCAATCCTGACAAACCTTGGAACGTCAGCTTCCAGAAAGGTGATAATAATAGTAGAAGTCTTGCCCATCCGACGCACTCCAGCGACGTCTGGATTCTTCGGATCCTTTCTCAGTGCTTTCAGCAACTGTTCTTCCGTGAACCTCTCAGAGATCCCGTGGACTACCCCTCGCCCGCAATCCTCCGGTGCGATCATATTGGCCACAACTTCGTGCTCGTTGTCGTCGAGTTTAAAGCAACGGATTGCAGCTACCTTCACGCCTCGGTTAAAGTCCAAGGAATGAAAGAGCACCGTACCTTGCTTTCCGTTTACACACCATGAGTCCTGCTCCGACCAGCCGAGTCCGGCAGCCTTGGCGAGGGCCTGACTGATCAGCGGGCCCGACGTGCGTTTAATCACGCCCAGACCTTCACGAGGCCTAAGAATCACCTTGATGCCTTCATCCGGGAATCTCGGAAGATTCATAGCGATCGATCGTTCAGCCGCTTTCCTCCGGACCGCTTTGGTAGGGCCTAAAACGGCCCCACCTGCAATTTTGTATCCGGCTTCCCCGCGTCCGACACGGCGCGTCTCCACCTTGGCGTTCTCCTTGGAACCTTCGAGAAGCTTCCGTTGGTGTTTCGCTTCAACCTTTCGTTGGAGCACTTTGACCCAGCTGCTGTCATAATGTTCCGGATCCAGGTCCGTACCTTCGACGGTCACCTCCATCGACATGGTGGGTCCACAGAATCGGCGGTTGACCGGCGGCGCAGGGGCCTCCGGGCCGGCGTCTCCGGCCGAAGATGGGCTAGGCCTAACGGACGCCTAGCGCGTCCCAGGCGGTCCGCACAAAATCGATAGCAACAGACAAACGGTTGCACTCACAGTAACAAATTTGGTATCCACGTGGTCCTGACGTGTTCCCATGCACAAGGTATCATTGAATCCAACATCCGATAAACGTTTCTGGCACAACGAGACAGAATTTCCGGAGCCGACGTGAATCACATCCGCGCTCCTCGGCCCCAGGTTGCCAGCCCCCGAGGCATGGAGAGAACGGTGGAATGCGCAACCGGACGGTGGTACAGTGGAAGGCGAAGGGTGTAGTCAGAGGGGAGGAATGCGTCACCGTGGAAGGTTACGGAGAAGGGTTACATCGGAAGGAAGAGGTAGTGGCGAGAGCGGGGTAATGCTTAACTGGGGGGGGGGGGATGCCGCGGGAGCCACTTAGAATTTGTTTGCCATGGAAAAATGAGCAACAGGGTTACTCTGGAAGGGCAGTTTGGCGAGAGCGCTGATGGAATACGAGACAGGAAACTGGTGACCACGGAAACACTCTCCGCGAAGAGCATGGCAAAAGCGGATGAATGTCAAACCGCGGATGGTGACTACCGTGGGAGGAGGAGTAAGTGTGAAGCAGCCTGTACATGCCGCTGTCAAAATCTTTACCTCGATGTATCGCGAAAAGAAAATTCCTAACAATGTCGCTAAATCTCGCGTCACAGAGGTGGCACTGCCCTCTGAGTATTTTTTCGTTCCTCTAATTGTTTTACGGCAGCGACATTTTAATCGAATAAAAGAGAACTGCCCCTAGACACTGTATGTACCTTTCTTAGGATGCAGTGAATCCTTGACCCTTACCCTCTGCCTACCACCAGCACACTTTTTTCTTTATATTAGTTTATTTAGGCACGAAATATTTTCGTATGCACAGAATGCGGTCAGGAGTCATCGATCAATCACCGTCAAGTAGGTATGACGGCAACCTAGAGGCGATGGAGAATACAATCAATTGATGCTAGAGGGTACTGCAGCCGCGTCGAAGTAGTCTGTTATACTGAGAGTGCTGGGGACCGAAGTATTTTATGAAGAGTTTCAAAAGGCAAGTTTAAAAGTTGCTCTTACGCAAGGAACTTAACATTAAAGATGGATTCACACGGAAAATACTTTTTTTGGGCCAAAGTTCACCAGCATTGCTTGGCAATGTTTGCGCAAAATGCTCCACATTGCACCTTAACTGAACGAACTTCATTCAACAGGAAAATGCATCGATTGAATACGCGACGTTATGGATACGTGCAAAGCAAGAAAAATATCGAAGTGGCTGGACGACAGCGTATCGAGCGGCAAGGACATCCACACAAATGTGGAGTAAAAAAATGGAGCAAACCGGCACTCCTCCATTCAGGGTAAACAAAAAAAAAGTTTTTATTTTACTGTTATAAAAGAACTCCCCCCCCCCCCCCCCCCCCCCCCGCCAGCCTCAGCCCAGAATATTGAGTGTCCAAGTCGGCTCGGTGTTATGTAGGGGCTCCTTTTGCCATCCTAGAAAAGTGCCTGACGAAGCTAGATGTGCTACCACGTGAATAAATAAAAGAAATTAAAGAAGCAAAGAGAATGACGAAGGAATTCAACACGGCATCTGGAACGTCGCAAAGATCTTTGCTTGTGAGAAAAGCAAGACTGACCAACGTTTTGTCCACCATTGCTTCACATCAAGGCCAACTAGACACTACATAGACTAATTACCAATTTTTTATTTCTGTCCTTTCTTCTTTCTTTATTTTCCCTATTCGCTGTTTTTTCTTAACAGCTCCAATTTGCCATCTTTCCTTTTTTATTGCCCCTTCCCTGCAATCTTACTTTTTCGCTCGAAGCCCTGCCGCCGATCGTAAACCAAGTTTCAAACGGCGTCTGGAGGCTTACGTGCCTGGAAAAAGCCGGTGAATAGCCTAAAATAGGCGGCGACTGCAAGAAAGGGCTTCTTCGAAAAAGGTGGACACGGATGCGCATCTGACAGCGAAACCATGACACGTCAACATGCGCTGAAGTTGTGTCCTTGGAAAGAAGGAAGATATCGACAACAATTCACAGAATCTGTGACGCCTCGCTTCTCTCTAGAGATCTGTGTTACTTGTTTAACCGAATAGAAGGCCTGCAGTGCTTAGTATCAGGCGTCAATGCTTAACTAGTCTTTTCGTTTCGTTCAGTTTCTACCCAAGGTTAAAGCGGTGAAGCAGCAAAAGTCTATGAAAGAGAGGGAAGAGGGGAGGAATTTTGTGTGTCGTTCTTTTTTGTCGTGATTTAGAAGCCATGAAAACGATACAAGGCTGCAAACAAGGAGCTTTCGTTTTTAAAAACACTGACAAGTAATGAGAGGCAGACGGCTTTCGTGTAGAGGAGAAAGACAGTTTGACAAAGGACTTTTGAGAGCAAAAATAAGTCGCAAGTTCTTTTCTAGAAACGTACGCAATCTGGTGCCCCATTTTTCTGTCCCTGTATGATTGTCCATGTGTGTGTGTGTGTAGGTCTGCGAGCGAAAGACCTTGCGCCATATGCCTTGTCCCTTTCATGTAAAAACAGAGCAAAAAGATATGCGAAAAACGCTGCCCATTCGTCCATTCAGTTCTCTGGCAGCATGTCAATCCCAACTTGCGAAATATATATCACGCACACTCGAGCGAAAGGGATAAAAAGTAATATCAATAAAGCAGACAAGCAAAGCAGCGTCCTACAGAACGTGCCAAACTTCAAACCTAAGTGTGTCAGTGGAAGGCAAAACGCGCTCTGGGACATGTCATTCCAGACAGCGGACGGTGCAAGACACGAGCGGAAAAAACAAACTTGCAGAAAATGTCGCATCGAAACATCCGCAACGAACGCAGCGCAGAGTGAAATTCAGCGACCGGCCACTCAGGGCACATCCATAGAGTTAAGAAAACGAAACGATGCAAAAAGTCATAACTCAGTGTTTCTAAAGAAAAGTAAGAGCACGCAGCATTTTGGACACGACCCGCCAATTTTGCTGATTGTTATACAAGCGGCATAACAAAAGCATTTTATGGCAAAGAGCATTATGGTTTAGATGAGACATAGAGCAAAAGCTAAGTTAACAAAATGCAGACACATACATATTCAAGTTCAACAGATAGCATGCAGATCAGCAGCAGGTACCATGTAGAACATCACACAACGCGGAGACTGACTGCCAGAATGAAATGCAAAACAAGTTTCAAATTCAACGAAAAGAATAAGCGCACTAATAAAAAATGGAAACAAAAGGAAGAACAAATTAGGCAGGAGTTTGATGGTGCACGAAGAAGAGGGTTGTCGTTAAACAGGGCTTTACTGCTCCACAAAAAGGAATCCAGAAGCCCGAGTGAACAGTTAAGCATATTTTCGGTTAACACTGCTCACCGACAGCGTGGCCAGCTTACAGCAATAAAGGCAAGGTGAGAAAAAGCGCAGGTAGAGTGCCATGGTGAGCGCGCGTACAGGAGACCACCTTGACTCCAAACCACATCCCCTGGCCCACATTTGTGAGCAGATCTGTTGCCATGACGATAGCGAAGCGCCAAAGTGGGACTCTCTGCGAGCATTCCCCGCACCTGAATGCTTCAGTCGTACGTTGCTACAGGGATAAAGACACCGTAGTACCCTGACCCACCCGCTAGGAACGCAGCTAAAGAAGGAAATGAAGCTGATGTCTGTGTTACGTTTCCAAGCAGGATAGATGCGACCTTTCATCATTGTGACCGGGGTCTGAGGAACCTCGGCCTCGTCATAAGCGGGAACTGAGGAAGCAGATCGCGGTCGCCACTCCCCGTCCTTCGTTCGCCGGTAGCAGACGACGCAGCGGAGCTCTTCGCTAGCAGGCTGTAGGGTGCCCCGATGCCAACGCCTCTGCCTTCTTTGTGCGGCAGTACAGCGATCGAAAGATTGTGACTGAATTGCCAACATGCCACAGATATTTTGATTTCTTACTGGCAGCAATGTTCTGGCTGCATCCAGTTCCTATCATGAAGTTTCTCTTGTGATGCAAGTGATGCAGTGGCGTGCGTCTGACGCAGCGTTTTGTGACTGATGCTCTCGTTCTATGTGGGAGAGAATCGAGAAGTTCTGTCGGGCTGTTGTGCTCCCCATAGCGCTTGCTGCACTGAAAAGGGCGGCCGGCTTCTTACAGTCGTGAAAGTGGGTTTAGGAAGAAATAAGAATCAGAGGTCAATGGAGGATGCTTAAAACTTATGGATAACTCGGAAGTGTGTGGGATAAGGCACACGCAGAGCTTGATTTTCAGAACATTTTTTGCCGATGCCGGAGATAAAACGCACAACTTCCATGTTGCATCCTAATAATCACAAAAATTAGCGGCCGTGAGAAGCTAGTTCTCGCACTTGATTTCTTGGGGAACTAAGCAATACCATAGGTGCCATTCGCGAGGGAGTCGCCCTCTTTTTTCGTTGTAGCAGACATGATTCATATCAGTAAATCTATAGCATGCAACATTTTTTTTGCATACGCACCGTCACGATATAGTTTAATGATTTGCATTTTTAGCAACAGCTTCTCAATGTGAATGCGTCTTGTCACGACGATGACGAAAATAAAGCCATGACCCTAAATTGGTTCCTTAGGTCCTATAGGATGCATACGCACGGGTATTTTTTCCTCACAGTACAGTAAATTACTTTTGTTCAGCTTAATTCCAATGAAAGCCACTTCCAAAGGAATCACAAGGACTCAAGCGCTTGCTTAAGCTGTGCTGATGCTGAGTACAGAGATTCAGGAAATGCAAAACACCCATTCGCTTTGTTTGGAAATCGTACAGTGTTGTGTGCTCTTTCTGTGCGATATGAATAAAAGCAGTATTATGCTGTTCTGGAACATACTCCAGTATTCCTAACTCCCTTACTAGGAAGCTCTGTTACTATTAATGCACGAGACGTACCCGGTATTGCGACACAACAAGGGCATAATGCTAGTAACAGAGAAGCAGAAGATCGCAATGCAAGGATATTTTGTTGAGATGTGTAAGCTATTAAATTGGATGATATTGTATAGTATCTAGTCCCAGTCGAAGTAGAAGCTCCGTGGCGCATAAACGGTTAAGGCTTTCATACATGCGCTTGTGCGAAGTGAGTCACATTGACAAGGAAACTAGCAACTTTTTAAAGTTGGCACTAGAATATTCCGCCCAAAGACAACTGTATCAGACGTTTTATGAATGGAAAGCAGCTTATATGTGTAATTTGGTGCTTCGATGAAACAACTGTGTCGCAACAGAGCCTTCATAGAGAGTTTTTGTAATAAATAACAATCAGTCTTGCGTAAATGGCAGAATTTTTTCATAGGCGTTGCAGTTTTACCTTTATCTGGCTTACTAACTGCCACAATTTAATCAAGTTATTAGCGGCGATGCAAGTGAATTGCTGTGGATCCTCGGAACTTTCCTGCAGTAAAATGTCTAGCATTTTATGAGGAGCCGTCGAATCACATAAGTGGAAGTTTTTGCCAACATGCACAGCAGCTCCAAATGACTCAGCCTCATGGTTCGGAAAGTACTCGTAATTTCAGCTCTCCGGGTCAAGTCTTGGCCCTAAGGTAACGACTGCTAAAACGATAGGTTTAAGGGTTCCACTATGCAGAGGTTACGGCGTCGTAGGCGTTGACCGCGCATTGGCTGTGAGCGAAAAAGCTGTTTCGCTTTAAAATCCCAGATTGGTCGGCTGCCAACTCAGTGGTATAGTGGCACCGGCATGCGGCGGCTGCCAGAACTAAGACGCGCCACGATGCAGTTTCGGGCGGGCCTCACTTATTGTCTTCACCTGAACGTTCGCGCTTGCAGTAGTTTATAGGTGCAATATCCCCCTCATCCAATCGAGGCCGTGCTCTGCATTAGCCCAAAACTTTTATGTTTGCCGGATAGATTCCCCCTGCCTCCTCGAGGAAGCCGCCCGCGGTGTCAAGAGCCGGTAAATGTGTAGTATGATGGACTTACATAGAAGTTAGTGGTCATTCAGCTTTATCCTTTAGGTGTGCCGTTAGATATAACCTTAGAAAAAGAGTCTGGGATGTGGGACATCAGGATTGCAAGAAGGAATATGATCCACCTTCGTGAAAGAACCCACCAAGAAAGCATAACTGTTGCCCAATGCCCACTTGATGTAGTCAGATGCGCGGGAAAGCTGCAGGCAATCGTAAAGAAGCGTATTTTCCCAGAAGGCGTCGCCATTAAGGTCACATAATTCGACAATACAAAACGTAGACGGTGTTTAGCTACAGGGTGCCCTCTTTTCTTGATGTAAAAAGGTAATACTATATATACCCAAAGAGCGTTGAACCATCTAGTAGTATATTATTACTAACCTCTTGCAGCTCTGTATAGTATTGAAGTTTTATATCTCATTTATACGGCTACCTCAATACGGTTGCGTGACTTCGCAAGTGCAGCAATTCAGTCATTTATATTTCGGCAGAATACACGGCGGAATGCGCGTGGTCTTGCACCCATCGCTCTTGTGGCGGGTTTAGTTTCCATTCGGTTCGTTAAGCAATCCGGTGAAGTCTTTTGTTGTGTGGCTTCATTCTGTAGTCTGAGCAACGTACAAACTATCTTCAAATGGGTTTCGCTTTAGTTATCTTTGCTCCGGTGGTCAGTGAATAGACAGCACTGTCCCCTCGCTCAGGTTTGACGTCCCGACTGAATTCATTCGTGTTTCGCGCTCCCCACGAGAAGTACGCATGAAAAAGTCTGTAGTAATTCTTTTGTAAGACAGAGGAGTTCATTGTTTCTTCGTGTAGCTCTTCTGGCCTTTGCGTGTACTCGGGCAAATGGTCAGAGGCGCACGGTTAGTTAAACGAGCGGGGTTCTGGCAGCAGCTTCGATCGAGTTGGTTGTTGCTCAAGTCCTGAGGCCTTCCACACGGCTGCCTCAGTCGCTTCACGCAACGGAGGCTATGCCAGTCCCAGACACGGTTCGTTGTCTCCGCGGGTCCGAGTCACCCAACTACGTGAACTCTCGAGCAGTGCGGGCTGCAATTTGTGTTGCGCCTTGACATCATGTGCGTGGGCATTTACGTTAATGTCACTTCTGTACAGAAATGGTAGGGATGGAGAAACCTGCGCAAGTTGCAACGGCATGCAAGATGGGTTCGGTACTGCGTTGCGCTCGTTGTTTCCTTATTTTCGTCCTGACTGCGTTGTTTAAATGATCATCATCACTGTTATCATCATCGCCACCACCCATCATCGCCACCAACAATGGCACAAATATGCCATCGAATGTCATCACTTCTAGCTGCCTGCCGAGACACTCACTGCTGGCAGCAGAGGGGTTAATGGACAAAGCATTGGAAATACATGCGCCAGAGGGGTAGGCAACAGTGGAGCGACAAAACGCCCCTTCGAACACTACGGGTTGCCTTACGAAATTTGAGAATTCGGCATGACGCAAATCTGAGAGAAAATACTTGTCGTGGTGTTAATTTTCGGAGCTCTTTTTCCAAGTTTGTTTTCTTTTTGTGCTTTCTGTTTTGTTTTTGGCTCCGCCTAATAATCAGTGCGGTGGCGGCATTATCAGCAACTATCAACGGTCCCCTTGGAATGAGCACCAATACACAAATGACATGAGGAGGAATGATTAATCGCTTATCCCGTGACCAAATTCTACCACCCGGCAAGAAGGCTCCGTGTCATCTTCAGAAAACGCACGCTCTATGTTCTTCGAGCTTCGCCGCTGCATATCGAGCTGGTGTAAGGCATGAGAACTTGTAGCTTTTGAGTTTTGTTGAGTGCCCGAGGGAATTGCGTGCGAGCCATTTGAAATCATTAATCAGGGCACAGAGTGCACTTAACTTTAGCACCATAATTCTGTCGGGCCACCTTGTGCAACAGTGCCTCTTTGTGATTGAATATATTAGGCCTCACTGAAAACGAGAGTACGTTTGCAGAAACAATTAGTACGCCCTAGAAATATCCTAACCGAGCATGCTGTCATCAGTCCGTAAGCTCTAGTTTGTGGGTTATGCGCTGTTTCCTTTAAAATATCACTACAGGCTGAAGACGACACCCAAAGTAGCGCACAGAAGGACAGAATTAATTGCATTACTTCGAACTAGTCATGTTCTCTCACGGCCAGCGTTATCTTCTACAAAAAGTTCTCCAATGCATTTAAAGTAGCAAGTAACATTACAGGAAGAGAGTTTACGATCGCCAAAGAATAGAAAGGCAATGATATGTGGGGTTCAAAGTGCCCAAGTTTCACATGAAGGCTACGAAAGACGGCATAGTAAAGGACTCCGGATTAAAGTCGAACACTTAGGCTTCTTTAATATTCTCTGGCATCGCAAAGCATACGAGTGGCTTTGCATTTCGCCTTCATTTAAATGCGGCTGACTCCGCCGAGATTCGATCCCGCAACCTTCGGATCGCCAACCTAACGCCACAGTCATTGAGTCACCGAAGGAGATGTAGGCAAATGGAGGCTTGCCATGCTGAGAGGATCACGCCCTTCCAGGAAACGACCGAAACAGTATATATATGTAAAGTGGAGTTGAGTACTTGGTTACTTAATATTTTTTGCTCATTATCGCATCCCAGACAAGACGAGGTAATAAAGAAGAAAATATGCATTCAGCACCATGTGTGTGTTTCCTATGTCGTTGTCTTTTCCGTGCACTGCGCAAATAATCTTCATTGTGGTATAAAACAACTCATTTTCTTATTCTCTCTCCCTGTCCTGATACCGGGCATATTTCTGCCGATTCCTCCTTAATAATATTTCCATTAATTCTCTGCGTACGATTGATTATTGCTTTTATTTATACCCATGTTTTGGGCCTCATGTGCTTAGCTTTAAGATTGGGACAAGGAAGTGGAAAAAGACATAAGTAACGGCGTAGGAAACGCTTGGCGTAGTTTTCTAGAAAGCAGAATAGATTAAAAAGATTGCTATTCGCACACTCAGCTTTATGACGTCCTCAGTTTCAGAAATACATGGACCAAATTAACCAGCACTAAGGTAGTTTTCAACAGCGCCTTTACATATTTCTAAGTAAAATGGCACTTGGAACTTTTGCTATTTTGTGGACAGTTCAAGAGAAAGATGAAGCGTAACTTTTGTTGTGAAGAAAAGTTTAGTTTGTTCAGAAATTAAAATATGGTTGGCCGACGCCGTTTAGATTTGTACGAAGAAATGCTAGTCTTTCTTGAGAATTTTAATATACCCACTTTGGAGGCTACACCTGTAGGGGCTTCTTTGTTTGCTTTTGTCCTAGCTTGAAAGTATAGAAACAGATATAAAAAAAATTATGTGAATTCTCAGATAATGTGACTGCATTTTTGCACTGAACCACAATGATTGCAATCAACAAGATATACCGACTGTTTTCTTGTGAACACGCATTAGGATATAAGCGTTGACCTAATATTTCATGGAGCAACTAATAATCTCTTTTTGTTTTCCAGTGGTGTCCATCTAGAGCTGTGAAATATTCAATTTTAGATTTTAGGCACCAGCAGTGACAGCTCATGCAGTAGTAAGAACAGCGGAATGACAGCCTAACGCTGACTACGTGAATATCAAGCAAACCAAACAGAAAAAACGGACGGCAGAGCACGACACCTTAAGGAGCCAAAACAGAACAAAAAAAAGGAGGCTGACAAGGTTGAAATTCCTGATGAGTCTTCCGCTGTAACTGCACTTTCACTGAAAAGGTTAGAACAAAGCTCAAGCAGCCAGTGTGGGTGATTGTCATTGTTATTCCCACATGGCGACATCGTTTATGAAGTGACCCGTTGGAAAGGTGAGGCAGACCGACCCCCTAATGCCGTGGCGACAGACTCAACCCTGACTACAATCACTTTATATAATGTTTATTTCGTTCATTCTGTGCTCTTTTAGAAGCGACGAGGTTTCTCTTTTCTTCCGACGGCTCAGGAGCCGTGAGGATACGCCTCCTCCTCATCGGGCAAGTGAGACGCATCGCTAATGTCCTCTCCTCTTGATTGGCTTTGTGTCGAACGGTGAGTGTGCTTGCTGAGAGTGTTTGCGCTCCGTTGCTAACGACCTCAAGGTGCCTTTGACTGAAAACCTGCTGGTGATCAAGTGAATATTGTGGCTGTAAGTATATCGCTCGCCTTTGGAAATTGTCTGATGCTGTCGAGAGATTTATAGAAGTGAGCCTTTCGAGCACAAGGGCCTGACACCCTCCAAAAGAAAGCACTGCTATGGTAGCACACGCCACCTTTTCCCCGAATCACACCATGCTAGGAAAGGAAAAATAAATCTAGGGCTTTGTTCGCTTCCAGCCTCGGGACTAACGCTCTAAGCAGGCGAGCTATAATTGCCTTATTGTCAGGATAACGAGTAAAGTGCAGCCTTCCGCTGCTTAAATACATTGTTAGCCTCTTAGCGTGGATGAAATGCAAATACCCTTTACGGCGCGCTGGGTGAAACAGGGGATTTTCTCACCAATGTCATTTGTTCATTCAGTTTTTTTTATTCCGCTGACGAAATTCTTAGCCCATGTTTAGGTTTTGGGGCAGTATTGCATTATCCTAAGAGTGCCAAAGACTGGCTGATAGATTTTCAACAGGAAGGGTTGAACTAAAAGGCTCGCAGACGCAGAGGGTTTCGTGCGTAAAGAAGAGCATGGTCAAGCGACGCCCTCGAGCCTTAGTATGAGCTTTTAGACATGTGCTGCACTTAGTGCATTCCATACTTTATTTTTAGCTTTTATTCTTGCATTATGTGTAAAAAAGAGCGCACTGAGGTCCATAGGCATCATTATCACGGACCATGTGTCATTTAAAGTTTTATTCGCTGCCTCGGAACATACTTCTGCTTCCTGTGCCTGGTTAAAGCCCACAGTCTGGAAGTATTCGATTTTCTGATTTTATTTCTGAATCATATCTAAGGATCACTGCTAAGTTTTTTTTTAGAATGGCTATAAATTGCATGCATTATATAGAGTGAAGCTTTTGCGTGTTCATGGCGCCCACATGTCATCAAACGCGATGCCATAGTTTTAAAAAATTAAATTAATCCATTCGCACACCTCGAGACGACGCCCGGCGCCTGTCTGTGGCAAAAAGTGTTGCTTCGCGCGCTATAAGGCTCGGGTGACATACGTCACGAGAGGCTCTTTTTGTCCAGCCAAAAAGTGCTTCGACATTCGTAGACAAAGTAGGCAAAGGTGGCGGGGTCGTGTTGTGCACCGCGGGCTGGAGAATGCAACGCGTGGCTCCCTTCCACTCCACCATGCATTGATGAGCGAGCGGCAAAAAAAAAAATCTTGCTGAAACCACCGCCTTCCATGTCCCGATTAATTATCCGTGAATGGCCACGGGTCACTGAAATCGGCGGCGTTCTTTCAGTTCAGTGAAAACAGGCTTTGGTGGCATTTTCCAGAGCTTTTCATCTACTACAGCGGACGGCAACGCAACACTCCTTCGTACCGCTGCTGCATACCGCACTCGACAAGCTACAATATCGTCCCCTCTCACTCGCCGTCCAACCACGTGATATCGGGCACTCCTTCGACTCGTTCCCCATCGAGATGCTTCCCTGCCAGACGCTCTTTCTTACCTCTGGTTACCTCATTCGGTCAGATAAAGAAGAATGTTAGGGTAGAAAAAAGAAAGCTATTTGCTTAAGACAAAAAAAATGGAAACAACTGAGTCGGGTGACGCATTCGTGGGCGGAGCATGGTCGCAGCCTATAATCCTTTTTTTAATCCTAGTTGACGCCGGTGTATGAGTTGACAGGCAAAAGGCGAAGGTAGGAAGAAATGGAGCTGGGTCCAGAGAAGCTAAGCGGAACAATTTTCTCGGGGGATGACAGGTGGTTCAGTTTCTAAAAATCTTTGGCTTTCTTTTCCTTCCATGCACAGCGTAGCAGCGACAATTTACACTGTGGATGTGTGATTATGCATGACCTAGAACGAAAAGCTTGTTCAACTTTTATGCCCTTTTTTAAGCTGCAACCAGGAGTAGGAGAAGAAGTCCTCCTGAAAAGTTAAAGCCGGAAAAAAAATCTACCCCCCCCCCCCCTTCCACTGTGCCCTCTTATCTCTTTTCAAACCACAGAAAAAAAAAAGGTTTAGAAAAAAAAAAGAGAAAAGAACAGAAAAAAAAAGAGCTGCGAAAGACTGGGCTGCGGCGACCACTCGCGCCGATGGCAGCGTCATTGTGCAGGCTTACTATCGCTGCGCGAAGTCATCCAGCTTAGAACAGGTAGTCTTATACGCATAATGCTCACCGGATGTTCTCTCGATAAATGGTGAAGTGGTGCAGCAATTCTAAGCTGAGGAAGTGAAATGTTGCCTCGCGCCATTTGCGCCGAAAGAGCGTCCTTGCACTGATCGCATGGAAGACGACCACAGTGGAAACCAATGTTCGGTGCTTCTCATTATTAAGCTGCAGGTCTAACGGCAAGCGTCACACGGTCACGCAAATTTTTTTCCTAGGAAAAAAAAACCCACTAAAGCAGCTCAGTGCCCTTGGCCAACTCTAGACTGTGCCCTGTTTTAACCTCAACGTATACGCGCTACACATCCTTCGAAAAGTCTGGACAAACACCCTCAGGGCTTCTATAGGTATCTACCAGTGTCACTTCCATTCATACACATCATAGCCCTAAGCTCACCCTTTCGGCTAATAAGGAACATTTTATCTTATCCTGGCCCTCGCTATTTACTCTGCCTTATTACCAGGCACCTGTCCAGCGTGACGATCAACTAAACGGCAGTTTCTGCAAATGTCATCCATCTTGTTCTTCCTGGAAACTTTTGCCACTATACCTCTAATTCTACTAATCCAACTCTGCTTTCTACAAAGTGTCATCCTATTCACAGTAACGGGGGTGATAATAAGGGAGTGTACGATATAGTATGCCATGCGCATGCTACACCCAATCAGTACCCGCATTTCATCTGCATATAATGCGCAAGGAGATGGAAACTGATGAAAGCACCGAGTTACGTAAAACTTCCGAGCATACACCATGTACGAAGCCCTCTTATGACGACGTCTCACCTTTTAAACTGGGCATCAAAATTCAGACACCTTCTTGGCACTAAACATTGCTGTCACTTTTGTCTGTGCGCTCGTGAAAAGCTTTGGGAAAGTGGCAGGTCCAGGTAAAACAAACGTAATTTACTAAGCAGCTGTCGCCAGGCGTAACTCCTCCATATCTAAACTAAAGAGCGATGGCTGACACTTTGTCTCAGATGGTTTTCAATGGTCATTGTCTTTCTGGCGGATGAATAACGACAGGTCTAACGCAAATAAGTCTTCCTTCTCCTTCTTTTTCGATTTATTTTGTGACTTACTATATCTACTGGTAATCAGTACTAAAGCAGGAACTCTGCACTTTTTCGCCGAACCTTCCTTTTATCGAGTGACTCTTGGTTTAATGTTTATGGCGGTATGTTGTTTTCGTATTTATTCGTCAGCGTATTCAACGTGGCAGGTCTGAGCGCCATCAAAAAATGATGGTCGATTTGCGCAGTTAGGCCAAATCCTTAATACGTGCGCTAGCGCAGTATGGCAATTGTTTTTAGTAGTTTATTGTCCACCTGCCACCTAGGTCAAGTTACCGTCTGACATTATCTCCACCTGCCAGGTCTATATGCATATAGGAATATATACTTCTGCAGATTGCCAACAACCCAGTGGGCAGGTGGGCAGCCTGCCACAAAGCGGGCTTAAGACATACAAAAGAGCAAACACACAGCGGCTGAATGCGGAAAATGATCACCATAAGGGCTAGCGTACTGAACAGGTACTTAATTTCGAATTGAAAAAGGTCATCTATCTTGTAGGTAGTCATGTGTCATCGGGCAATGATGAGCTATGTCTGTCGGACAGACAGTCGAATGCGTCTGGTAGTGAAGGCTTCTTGTCAGGCGCAGTGATAGTTTTACGTGATGCAGTTTCGACCTTAACTTGCTTCGTTCGCATTAGCTACAGTGTATCAACAGGAATGCTCGTATTATATGCCGAAGTGAATCGGACAGGTCTCTGGCGTGATGTATCGCTGATCTTGTTACTTGCTGTTCAGTTTTGAGAACTGACCTGAAGTAGGCAGCGTGCCTTGTCCAGCCGTGCCTTTTGCTTGAAACACTTCAGGCTGCAAAAAGGAAAGTAAAAAGAAGGTAGAATAAAATGCCGCTTCAAGTCCTCTGAGCCTGTTCCTTGTCGCCTGCCTTATTGAGATAAATCGAGGCACTGCCCCGACATCAACGTGAACCTACCTCTGTTCATGTAAGTTCGATGTTTGTTTCTTTTGTTTGCACTTGTTCGAGGCAGCCACGTTCGTTCCATGCACTGGTCATTTGTTTTGTTTTATTTTCACATGAGCGAAATTCACTCCTTGTGCTTTCTACTGAATTTTTTTAATGAACCAGTGCTTTCATCATATGGCTGTGAAGGTGAATGCCCCCTCTTCCCTCCCCCCACGTTTCGTTAGCAAGGTTCCTTTTCCCTAGGTCTAAAAACGACTTTGATAGAGAACAGAAAGCCATCTGGCGCAATTCCGCGTCTGGTGAACTCCGCAGATTGCTCTTGGGCTAGGGAATTGCGTAGTGGCATTGTCAATGCGAACCAAGGGTCAGTGCTCCGACTGAATGCAGTGCGGGGCCATTAAAATAATGTAAAGTAAACGTTCACTTGTGATCGGCGGTAACATAATGAGACGTGCCTAATATAAATTTACAAAAAAAGGAACTAGAACGACCTCTTTAAGTATAATTACTTAAAGCTCGCAGATAACGCTGTTTGAGTGCCTGTTGCGGCTGAATCACTGCGTTGCGAAACGATGCTAATCATCTTGATTAACCTCAACGTACAAACTGAAAATGTTCTCTTGACTTTTGCTGCGTCTAATGGAAGGTTTTTGAAGTTCGCGGCCATATTTTACGTCATAAGACGGGTGAAGGAGTCTGTTTCCAAAGACCCACGTCAAACCAAAAACGTTCGTTTTCCGTGAACAACTGCCATAGTCGCGATACTACTAACACCCTGTTCGTTCTCGTCCACTAATTTTTTTTGCGATATTTTTTTCATGTGTTTCCATAGGAAATGATAAGTTTGAATCTCACAGTCGACTGAATTTGTTATGTAGGCCAAAATTTAACGACGAATACCCCCAAGAGTTTTAAGAACAGATTTAGGCTATGCCCATGCTAACCTGAAAGTATGAGAACAGCATAACGTCAGTGCGGAACTATAAATGTCCGATATTTGTACAGGCAGGTGTAGAAACGACTGACCGGTCTCGTGGTGCTCTCAGTGCATACGATACGCAGTCCTTCCGCGATGGCAGTGATGCCTTCTGTCGTCACCGGTCGTCCGGTCACCTTAAGCTTAAGGCAACCCTGAGATTCGAACTTAGCCACATCATGTTGGTAACATATAGTTCTGCCTGTTGGTGGCTACCTTAGCCCACTCAGTCAGAAAAATGAAAACTACAGATTTTAAATATACCACTTTGTTCCTTTTACTAATGGGAAATGACCCCAAATATAATGCCTTCAAATTTCAGGTGTCTTCAGATATGCATTCGTCCTTCCAAACAAACTGACTTTGAAACAATTCGGACCGCACAAATCTTCGTTTCGGAGCCTGTATCTGTGCATTACCAAATTTTATTCAATATGCATAAGCTCCTCCTCAAATGTCGTAGCGCCCGCAACGATGGCTCAATGGTTATGGCGCTCGGCTGCTGACCCGAAAGACGCGGGTTCGATCCCGGCTGCAGCTAGGCGGGCGAAAATCTACAGATTCGAATGCTGTGTGATGTCAGCGCACGTTAAAGAACCCCAGGTGGTCGAAATTTTTAGACCCCTTCACTACGGCCTCCCTCATGGCCTTAGTCGCTTAAACCATAAACCATCAAAGTTCGTAGCTGCCATGAGCAACTGCTAAAGCCATTCTTCGAGTTATTGGTGACATGAAAAAACTTTCCGTGATATCGGCCTCTTGTCGAACCAAGTAAAGAGTTCGAAGTACAGCAACATAGATAGTGTGAAATCAGCTCAAAAGTGCAAAGTACACTCAGAAATTCACTATGCCGTGCTTTCGGTCAAAATATTTGTGATGCGCCGCTGCATATTTGAGCGCAAAGTGCAACATTTGTCTGCAAAGCTTCGAAACTGATTTATTTTCTTCTATAGAAATGATTCCACAAAATAAATGTTGGTGCGTATGTCTAGCGCCTTCTTTTCGGGCTAACCTGAGCTATTTAAGTCATTTGCTGTGGCAGCCGCTAGATGGCTCTACATGTAGAAAAAAATATGTTCTCACTAGTCGTCTGCGCATTCTACCGTTAGTGAATGTGGAGAGATGAACGTGCACCTTGAACACCGTATAAACATAAAATTCAGCGTGAAGCTTGGCAAGACAGCCACACAGACGTATGAGCTCCTTCATGACACTTACGGCAACTAGACATTATAACGGGCACGAGTTTTCGAGTGGCACAAGAGGTTCGTTTCGGGGAGAACGTCGGTGGAAGACGACACAAGGCAGGGGCACCCTCACGTAATCAAAACAAAGTGGCTCGGATCAGGAAATCGTAAAGCAAGACCGCACCATAACAGTCCGCATGCTATCAGGTGCTCTCGACACTAGTAAGGCAACATGCCACCAAATTTTGCGTGAGAACTTGGGATAAACGAAAGCTGAATGCCAGAATTCTGCCGCAATCCCTCACGCAGGACCAGAAGGACACGCGGGCATCAGTGAGCGCTGATTTGCTCTCCGAGGCAGAGAAGTATGCTGCAATTTTCGACAGCAGCATTGCTGAAGAGGAAACATGGGTTTTTCAATACCATCCTCAAACAGAGAGGCAGAGCGCCGAACGGCGGATCACAAGCTCTCCGGCGTCGATAAAGGTGCGGTAAAAGAAGACCAAAACAAAGACGATGCTGATAGTTTTTTTAGATTGCAGAGGTGTCACACACCACGAGTTCGTCCCACAAGGGCAGATGGTGAATGAGGAGTTTTATATGCGCGTGCTCCAACACATGCGTGATGCACTGCGATGCCGTCGCCCTGACTTAAGGGCATCTGGACAATGCAGCCTTCTCCACGATAACGCAAGGCCGCACACTGCTCTCATCGTGACAGAATTTCTCGCCAAGCACAGCGTTACTGTACTTCCCCATCCGCCATGCTCGCCTGACCTCTCCCCGTGCGATTTTTTTCTTTTTCCTCGTGTGAAGAGAGCCGTAAAAGGTCGCTGGATAGGGAACGTGGACGCCATTTAAAACGCCAAGACAAAGGAGCTGACAGCTCTGCCAAAAGCGTTTTCCAACGGTTTCCGAGATTTCAAGAAGCGTTGGAAGCTGTGTATAGACTTCAAGGGAGACTATTTCGAAGGGGTGCTGCACAAACGACTTTAATGTTAAACGCATTTTTTTATGGATTTAGTCTCGGAACTTTACGGACAAAGGTCGTATTTAGCAGGACTTAATAGCTGAAAAAAAAACTTTCTCGGCCTGAGCCTGACTTTATTACCTGTAAAGTTCTATTTTCTAAACTTCGCTTGTGCAACTCGGAAGAAATTCTGGCCATTAATACCCCTATGCAACTGTTAAATTTTATTTTGCAGTAGTGCGGAGGAGCTAATTTGTCGTAAGGGGCGCGAAGATCAGCGTTTCCGATGATTCACAAAAGCAGTGCATGTTTCCTGCAAGTAGAAGACGCCAACCTTAACAATTTTTTTTCTCCACTTCAAGTGGGAAGGTACGATTGGTATTTTTGGGAGGGAAAGTCCGTTGAAAACGAAAGCGTGTGTTCTAAGAACCATATGGAAGTCAATGATTTTAGTCAACAGCGGCAGCGAAATTTTTCGGCATTACGTGCTTTTTATGTACGACGAGGCGACGTGGCAAATTACGTGTTCTAATTGAAGTAAATTCTGTAATTTTCACAACGGTTCTGCTCGTTACCGCAGACGTTGCGCTACACACTTTGATGTGTCGACAGTGTTGACAAGAACATACAAAATATTGCGCTGTATTTTGCCTGTCGGCAGGTATTTATAGACATAGAAGTAGCATGTTTCGCCTTAATGCTTTCGCTTTTACCCCGAACGCCGTCGCGCAACCTTTTATTTTAAAGCGATAGCTGTTAACCGCCCATTCCTCGGTTTCGCGTCGTCGCAGTTGTAGCAGTAGTAGTAGTAGTAGTAATATGTCGTAGTCGTCGGCTCAACCAATTGGTGCATTGCCACTGCAATTACCTAGAGGGTAGTTACTCCGGAAGCAGGAGGAGGGCAGCCTTGGCACTACGAGGTTATGGTGAAAGCATAGGTAGAAGTAAGTGGAGGGCGGTTATCACGAGAACCGTCCGGAAGGTTGTTATACTATGGAAGGAGGAGGATGTGGCGAGACCAGAGGAATCACCGAAGGGTGGAAGGTTACCTTGGAAGAAGGAGGGTACGGGCGAGAGCCGAGAAAAGCTAAACGGGAGTGGCTACCGCGGAAGGAGGAAGTATGGCGAGAGCGTAAGGCGCAAGCGGATGGTGGTTGCCACGAGAACCACCTGTAGGGTTAGCCTGGAAGGAGGTGGACGGTTACCGTTGAAGGAGTAGGCTATGGGGAGACTATAGGGATGCTTAAGCGAAGGGTGGTTGCCACGGGAACCATCTAGATTCTGATTACTACAATAGGCGGATGAAGAGAGTGCCGTGGGCGAAAGTATATAGCCCTGTCCACCTGCGGTGGCTGTTGGGAAATGTGCAGCCCGAGGAGATGGCCAGCGGTGGCGCCGCGCCACTAGAATGAAGGACTGGTGGGTGAGCTAGTCCTAACACGTGTATGTCTGAGAACAAAGAACACGCTAGAACTATAGATATGTAAAGTCTCTCTCATACTTCAGCATACCTCAACATATCGTGAAATGGCAATACCAGTGGCCACACACAGTGGCCACCGTCCTGTCAACTTTTTCTTCCCTTCCTTCGCAGTGTTTATATATATATATATATATATATGAATTTATGTGCGACGACAAACGCTGTCTGCGTTAGTCGAAGATCGGCCCCAGAGTCGTGACGGCTTGCTTTTCCTCATGCAAGACATGATCCTGCCAACTCAGACAGCTGCTTTCATCCTCGTTAAATCTTCCGGCATGCGATTGGGGCCTTGCCACTTAATAATTGAACCGGAGATATCCAGTGTGTTGAAGAAAAACGTATTGGTCCCACATGCGGTCTTGGACGCAGCGGACGGTGGCACGCAAGTGAAAGTCTTGAACCCTTCTGCACAACTAGTCCGTCTTCTGTATGGCTTTAAATCGCGAGATACGATAACTACGTTGCCCACATTGTCTCAACTGTTTCCGATTGACCCCGAACAGCGTCCGAGACGCCGGACTGTTCTGCTCAGTTGCGAGAGATGATCAAAAAATTGCTCCCCTCTCCCGATCGACGCGCATTGCATAACTGTCTCTCTGGTCCAGTGGACTCCTCAACCGTGCTTTCAGGTACGTGGTAGGGATGTCCACCTAAAAAAAAACTATATTTCAGGACAATATTTAGTGGTAAGAAATGCGAAACCACCTAAAGTTTTTTATGACGTTCTCAGCCCAGCCGACGTCTTCGGCCACACAAATAGAGGAATGAAAGGACAAGCTGCAGTTGCACTCCCCGCCACGAAAACCTCCAAGGGACCGTTTTCTGTCCTTGAACAGTCACGTCGGCACTTGTGAATAACAAGCGTGATGTACACTGAAATAAATAAAAAATAACGCCTCTCCATCTTCAAGCATCATGGCCCAGGCAAGTCTGGTTGCAGACCCCAGTTCGTCGCTTTAAAGACTGCCTGCAGCTGTGAGCACGTGCGTGTGCGTTCCTTTGTGCCTGGGTGGTGCCCATCACCCCTTCCTAAGTGCGCCCTCTGGTGTAGGTGCCGCAGGGCTCGTAAACGAAGTTTCATCGTTTTTCGGGAGCAAACAGACAAACGCGGTGTCGTTCTCTTTCAAACTGCACTAAACTCGATTAGTCCGCCGATGAGTTGTCATTTAGCCAAAGGAGGCATTGAAGAGGTTCAGTTGTAATTAGGTTGGGGCCCCGTCATTGACATAGCCATTGTGGAAGTAATTGAGTTTCGTACTGCTGGAAGATTTTCACACATGAAAATGCCTAATCATTTCGTTTGACAGCAACGTTCCTAGTGTGAATTTTTCGGCCCCCCCTCCCCCCCCTTCTGCAATCTTCCGCAAGGACAGAAGCTGTGTTTCTGTCCTTTTTTCAAAAATACGGGCGAATAGTACACAAGTAACTTGCTTCTGCGCTCAATCAGCAACGTGCTTAAATATTGTACATTAACATGTGGCTTGACGAACGTAGTCTTGTTCTTGCAAAATACTAGCTTCACCCAACTTTGAAAGTACTTTCCGTATCAAAAGCACGGGGTTGGCATATTTATATCGTGCTATGAGAAAAAAAAAGATACAACTCATGAACTCCGCTACTCTTCGTAGACGTCAATCAATGCAGGTTGCACAGCAGCGTTTCCTCGTCAGAACAAACGTGCGAGTGTCTCGATAGGCTCACCAAAGGCGTGGGTAGCTTGTATGTCGGCACTTTTGTTTCCGGTGCACTTACACAGACTCATTGAAGCGGATGCTTGAAAATGCACGCATCCTAGATTGAGCCTGTACTTAGAGAGGTAATATAAACACACTCGCGACTTATTTCTGCATGCAAGCCAGCCGGAAGCCTCGCGTACAGTGCTCTTTGAAACCATGACTTATACTAAGATTCTGCTTTCGCTGGCAGCTAAAAATCATTCTTCAGAACCATATCGATGGCAAATGCGAAATCCTTTAACGAGGCAACTGCAACACCAGTTCAAATGGAAATTTTTTGTGGGTAGCTGGCACAAGAGCGGAACATCATCACACAGTAGTTGGTTTATCTCGCCTGAAAACGCTTGTCTTGCTTGTTGGGAACAGCCAGTCAATTTGTAATGCATTTTTACTTGTTTTAATTAATGAATCGACATTACTCAACCTTAACTTTTCTAAAATATAGCCCGATGCTCTGCAAATGATCTGAGGGAATATAGTTGAGCCCTCCTCGTTACGCGCCTCTAGTTTCTTTCCAGCGACGGTGGTTCTCAGCTTTGCACTAATAATAATAATAATTGGTTTTTGGCGAAAGGAAATGGCGCAGTATCTGTCTCATATATCTTTGGACACCTGAACCGCGCCGTAAGGGAAGGAATAAGGATGGAGTGAAAGAAGAAAGGAAGAATAGGTGCCGTAGTGGAGGGCTCCGGAATAATTTCGACCACCTGGGGATCTTTAACGTGCACTGACATCGCACAGCACACGGGCGCCTTAGCGTTTTTCCTCCATAAAAACGCAGCCGCCGCGGTCGGGTTCAAACCCGGGAACTCCGGATCAGTAGTCGAGCGTCCTAACCACTGAGCCACCGCGGCGGGGCTTTGCCTAGCATAAGCTGTTTCTGACAGAAAGCACGACCTAGACACCCTTTTTTTATGTTCTCCACTGCTTCTTTGTACTCAATTCCACCCTTTCTGTGATATGCACGACAAACTGATGTTGTCTCTTAGAAGGCTTGGGACATGACAATCATTTTATTGGTTCCAGCTACTGAGTTGTAGGCCAATCACCTCACGCGTCAGTGGCGGTTTGTAAAATTACTTCTTTTTTTTTACAAAATTTGCGCTTTGCTTACGGGCGCAATTATCTCTCCTTGGCTCTTCAGGGGTCTTTAATCTTTACTTTACGTTGATGCCCGCACACGAGAGAAATGACGCACGAGGTGTACGTTTGTTTAAGTCAAAGAATGTGACCTCCCTTGAGGCACACCGAACCGTCTCGCTTATGCAGAATTTAAGACTCGCCTTTTACCCATAGATTTCATGGAAAATATTCCAGGGACATTTCTAGTTGCTCTACGAGGAAATGGAGCAGCTAATCGTGTTTCTGCCAACAACGGCTGCACAGAGCACGTCGGGTTCAGAGTTGGGAACGAAACTCGCGCACACTCACGTACACAGAGCAGCTCTAGACGGCCCTAGTCGATAAACCAGGGTTCGCGAGCGTACATCCCAGCAAGCAAGTGTCGTGCTGACGGTATACCGGCGCACCTCGAACCCACCATCATTAATCATGGCCCCTTAGTTTGCTTTTGAAGAGACCAACGTCCGCTTCGGTGCGTGCGACACCTAAACACTAAACCAGGTGCAGCGATCACTGGTGTGCATGTTCGCTGCTGGCGTAGGTGACACAGCTTATGCATTAGGCAGGCGTACCTTAATGCCGCACCGTTAATTGCTACCCGTTTTAAATGAACACTGGACAAATTCAATGGTGGCGCTTCCGCTGCAAGAACTGCGAACGAAAGCCTCACCGTTTGGGGCAGGGCGTGGTAAGACCGTAGCAGGAAACGTGTGAGCACGTTTCCAGCTATGGTCTCCATGCATTCATGCCAGACATGAGGCGAGTGAGACAAGTGTTAGGTTCCTTTATCGAATTTTGTGCTTTTTTACAGAAATTGGCATCAACGGTTCATTTGTGACCACTCAAGCAGTGACGAACAGCTTTAACTGCTTTAAAGTGGCATTCTGAACGGACTTTTCTTCTTTCCAACCAAACCAAAACAAAGGTTGATTAATCACCAAAAATGTCATGAATAACAGTTTTATAAGAAATGATTAAATTCAATAGCAATGCTGCATGTTTCATTGTTTCCGTTTTCTCAAAGCAAATTGCCTTGTGGTTAGACCACTAAGGGAGACCAAGGGATGTTCCATTCGGGCAGGCCACAGCGATGTGGGTACTTTGTTCGACTCAGGCATGAATCCAGCGTAGGTGGGTACTCCTTGTACATGCAGTGCAATACAAAGAAGCCTAAAAATCGCTCCTTGATGAACCGGACAAATGGGCCCCTTTCAAGAACGTCTGTTGTCCACCGGATTGGAGCGTGATCCATTTCTTGGTGGTTTGGTCGACCTCATCTACTGAAGCTCACAATGATTCGACTGATTGCGCATAGAGTGCATTGCATATGTAATGCGTAATCTCCCGGGGCATAAAAACACAGGCGTGCATACAGACACAGAAGAGTATCGGGCTTGCTAAGTTCCACCAGAAAGGTAATATATTTGCGAAACATTCATTCTATGACTAAGGTTTCATTCAAGTTATTTATTAGTCCAATGCACTGGGACCTTCTCCAAGGGTTTGTTTGTCGAATGAAGCAATAATTACAGTTGCAACTTGCAGTCCTGCTCTCAGAAGGTGGATACGCAAGATCAGGTGAAACTCAACCGCGAACATTGCTGAAAGCGTTAGAACATTCCTTTGAAGGCGCAAGGCTGCGCTGAAGAGGAGGTTCATTGTAATTATTTCTTCGCGGCGATACATTATTGAGGAAGACGGAAATGTGCGTACACGAAACTTACCAAGGAAAAAAAGTCAATTTACGCAGTTAGGCCGAATTCGAATCAGGTAGGCACGTTAGCACGGTGTGGCCATTGTTTTGCATTGTTTATCTTGGTTTATGGAACGTGCAAAAAATGCTTTTGAGATCTCATCAGGCTGGCTACCCCACGTTGCATATTGATTAAATTTGCGTTCCTTGATTCAAATGCAGACGCAGTTTACTTCTTTGGGACATAGACGATGTTGACGTGATTCCCGTGACGATAACACATGCAGCGACGTCATTATATTAGCAACTAAAGCGGAATAGTGGACTTGACGAGCTGCCAAGCGCGTATTTTCTGCGCTCAGTATTTTGAAGCACGGTTCTTACTCATAAACTTTAAAAACTTTGTTACCCTTCAATGTCGAAGGCCTTCAATTCTTCAATATAATCTTGTGTGCAAGACTAAAAAGTAAAAAGTTTATCAGTTAATTTTATTTATTCACTCGTCTTTTCGTTAAACTGTTTACGTAAATAATGCCCACTATTCTGTATAATCAACCTTAACCGACCAAAGAGCCGTATCTTTCACGAATTTTCAAAGAAAAAACTGTACTGAATAGTTTGAACCACCCTGTATAAATACCCGGCCTCGGGTAGACCACCTGCGAGAAGGATCAGAAGGACAAACTGGTTTCTCCGTGAACGTGGACTCGAGTGCTAGCGCAAAGAAAGGATGGGGGAACTAAGTGAAAGTGGCTTCGCAAAGGTGGCTGGTCATTCCACGAGTGGAGCACTTCTCGCGAATCAATATTAATTTATACGTGCGGGATTGTAATGTTAGGAAGCATCCGATGATGCCCCACCCCCCTCCCCATGTCAGCATGTGAGTTGGGGACATGCGAGAAAAAGTGGAGCGAGAGGGACCGCATTTGTGAGGTCGACTTCTCAGAAGTATGTCTGGCCTATATATTGCACGTCACCCTCAGAGATATTCGTATCTGTAAGCTAGATATCCGCGAGATATCTGTCTCAGGTCAGCCTGCGAGATTTTGCTAGGCCATCCCACGTGTGCATATCAACAGCTTGCCAAATGCACGCTATTGCGTGCGACAAGATATTTGTCTCCGCAACGCGAGAAACAGCAATCTTTAATGTGCGGAACCGTTCAGAGGTAAGCCGAAGTAACAGGAGGGTAACACCGGTCCGCATCGCTAACACGCTTCCACTTGGTTTGAACAATATTTTGGGCACCTTCGGGATTCTATTAGCTTGTCCTTCTAGCGTGATGTTAAACCTGACAAGAGAAGCATACAAGCAAGAGCACTATTACATTTTGATTCATGTCAGCGACTCAACAACACTTTAAAGTATAGTAAGCCAGGAGTGAGTGCACGCATATGCATTACCTTTAGGAGGTCTATGGGACATTCATAAGTTGCGACCTCTCCTGCACCAGCCAGAATTTTCAGTACGGCTAATTTAATTCCTAAGATATATCCAAGGTTGTTGTTTCCTTCTAGTTTCTCCGTGCCCATTGTGATAGTATTTTTATTACTGCACTCTGCGTGGATTAGTGGAGTTATGCTGCTCTTTCTAGAGATCGTATATTACGCCGCGTGTATTTTTACGTTTTCATTGTGCCACACTTTCTTTTGTTTTTACTTCAGAATCTACTAACTAGCCATGCTTAATTATTGTTATTCTCATGGCTTCATATTGTTATGATCACGCTTCACAGCACTGCAGTCAGGCGTTCTTATACACATACGTTATGAAATCTAGGGGCTAAGATTGTTGTAGTTGCCTTAGGAGTCTGAGGAATATTCGATCTGAGTAGACAGAAAGACGAAGTACCATGGAAGCAAGAATAGATGGGCGAACGGTACCTTAAAACGTAATAACGAAGCTCTTAGCGTGTGCTGCAATGCCCTTCGTAAGGCAGGAACGACTAGTGTCCCGGGAGGCCATAAATCTAATCGCCAAAGACTCCATTGTGCTTCTCCTAAGCCAGGGTGGAAGCTTACAGCCCACCAACAGCGCGCTCGCCGAAAAGCTCGAAAGTCGTGATGGGAGGCAATATATATTCCTGAAACATTAGCAGGCTCTGCTTGCGCGCCAAAGTAGGCATGCCGCTTTCTGTTCAGTCCTTTTCCGGCCCTTTCATTTTTTTTGTTTTTTCGCTTCCTGCAACGGCGGGGGAGTGTATAGCGGATCCGACCGTAATGTTAGTTGAAGTGAGACGGCAGAAGGGGGGGGGATGCTTTCTCGGATTGTTTTTCAAGGAGTGCGTCAATCGCTTTTGTCTCCCTTTCAGTGCAGCAGCTCTAAGTACCAAGTTCACGTTTCACAAAGGCAGTTTCGACGTGCTCCCAGTCGGGAACCCGTCTAGACGCTTTCAATTTCGCTCTATCGTTCTCAAAGGATTTTGGTTACATGCACTCACTTCTTAGTGCCTCCGCCTTGCTTCGAGTATCAAGTTCGCGCTTCTTTGGACAACGACCCCTCATTGCTTAGTTTGCTTTGTTGCGAGAGGTTTGAAGCAGTCTGAGGTTTCATTTTTTTTCCTCTAGGCCATAAATATGAAGAACGGAAGGCTTTCCTTGTGACAGCGGTTGACTTTACTTATACTCCCGGACCGCTATTTTATTATTTGCATCGCAAAGCGGGGCCGCTGCAGCAGCTGCTCCCGTTATTATGTAAAGTTCACCGACTACTCTGAGTTAAGCCTCGTTATTAATTCGCATCTCTTGAAATCAGCTATCTATTAGGACTTTAAAGTTTGTCTTTTACTGCGAGAGCAGTAGTAGGGCCATTCCGAAAAATGCCAGCATCAGCGTGTGACAGCAAGCTTGTAAAATGCGTCGGCGTGTGGAAGGAAGCTGAACTACAGGACACGCAATAAGCGGTATAGTCAATGCCGTCCAATTTTAACTTTTGTCTTGAGATAAGTCGAGAAATTTAACGTCTCAGGCATGTAAAGCCAGCTGCGTTAATGGCTGTCCTGGAGAGCAATATGGCCGATTATATCAAATCTGATGCCCTAATCAGCGAAATATATGTCTGTACTTTTTACCGAAAGAAAACAGATACCATCCAATGTTGAACCTCATAACTTATCCAAGGAGCTTCCGCTATCGTCAAGACTAGTGAAACAACACTAAGGCAAGTTGTTGAAAAGCTCAATCAAGTGCTGAAATTTTAAAAAAAGGAAGCTTTGCACGGTCCTTACCTCTTTAGTATCTGTTTTTTTGTTGTGTTGTTTATATCATCCATCCCTAACCCATTTTCTAACTGCAGAAAATTAGCACAGAAGGATGCAACAGCATTGACCGAAGAAAAAGGCAGTAATTGCTGACGTGCTCTCTGCTGACTGACCACGTCGCGAGAGTATGAAGCGCCCGTGGCATTATAGGCTGCCTCAAAGGTATGCAACGTCCTCCAGACGCTTTCGACTTACAGAGAAACGGTAACCAAAGAAGAAAACTAATACTGTTCGTTAGATCGGAAAAGCAGGCATAGGAGAAAAGCCGCTGTTGAAAAACCTCTTTTTTTTCACGTCAGCACTACAGAAAGTAAAGGAAAGAAAAACTAACATGAGCACTCCATCCATGATCCTTTTGTGCCAGGGAAGAAACACGATAGCCACTCTGTGTTCAGAAGCTTGACTACCGTAGCGAATAACGAAAAGAAAAGACGGACATAAAAGGCGCTTTCGCCAAAGGACGACAAGGTAACCTGAATCCACTGAAAGGCCTGGGAAAAATGCGCTTATGCTCGAGGCAATCTTTCGTAAATTTGGTGTAATGTATGCAAAAACCTTTTTGCGCGGGCCGATTTTTCTTTTCGCGTGTCCTCCTCTATCTATTCAGTTCTACTAGCCTGCTTGGTGCATATACTAGCTTTTTCTGGCATTCGCTTACGTTAGGCAATCATAGAATTCTCTTAACGATTAAATCTTCCTTTAGAGAAGAGAATTTCTGATACCAATTGATGCCTCAATTAATTTCTAGCCTTGAAAACCACACTGTCAGTGAAATAGGTATATTTTACTGAAGATGATGACAATCAGCTACTAATAGCACACTCCAAAGTTCTACATATATTAAGTGGTGCGAACAACAGTTACCAGTTAGCGGGGCTTATTTGTGCTTGCTACTTAGGGAGCAATAATTTACACTACATTTTAGTGATCAGAGAAAATAACTTTAACTTCGCATTAAACTTGTATCATAGAACATATGCATCTATGCCTGTCATACACCTAAATGGCTTATTTAAATTTCATTTGATCATTTAGTTTCACGTCACACTGTAAATCCAATTAAATAAAATCCGCTTTAGATGATACGGTTCGCTCGAGATATATTGAAAACATGGTCATTGTATCCTGTTTCTCTGACTATACGAAGTGTTCTTTGCCGCCCTAAGCCAAGAGTCGTTGCCATGTAAACCCTCCAAATTGGTTCTTGCATTTCGTTTACTTGTAATCTCGTTTAGTGGTTTCCACATATCATTATACTTGTATTAATGAGAATGACGTCTATAGACTTTTATGCAATACAAGGACACCAACGTTTTTTTTGCATTCACAGCGGCATTTCAGAATCCTTTGGAGTTGCACACAGTATATGCCAGCTTGATTTTTGCATGGCAATAATGGCATGGCCTTGAACAGAACTCCCCATACTTGTTTCAGACGCTACATTCTGGCTTGTGTAACTGCAATATGAGCTCAAGAAAAAATGCTAAAGGACAACCTGATGGCCCGCTGTCACTGTGCAGGACAAAGCCATGCACTTTAGCCGAGTGATGCACGTCTAAGCCCGTTTGCAGCCACACAGTGCTATTTCTATTTTGGCCATTTTCAGCCATAAAGGCCTGAAAAACATATCAAAAAATAAATTAGTATTCCTGCGTTGTCACTGTCCTGGGAGATTTATAACAACTTTACAACTGATTTTAGATTTTCATTGGAGGCACCCTTCTGTTATATTGAGGCAGAAATCGCGGACCGTTTTCAGAAGAGCTCTATATAAGCTCGAGGACCGGTAGCGATCAAACGCGAAGGTGTACGCGATCGCGATGTGAATCGTCTTTCAGTTTCCTGAATAAAAATGGCCCAAATACGCATCTTTTCCCATGGCATTGCTTCGGATTATCAGGCTCGTCTGCGATGTTGCAAAATTTTGTCGCCAATTGGCTCGCGGCCGCTGGGGTCGTTCGCACCGTGATCCATGTCCATCACAGCCGACTACGAATTTACCCTCGATAAAAAATGACGCAGCTGAAAAAAGCTGACGCAACGGATGTGTAGAGTATGCCACAATTAATACGCGTAATTTCTACCACACTACATCCGCGCGTTCTGCTACACACGCATGCCAATTCCGCCGCACAGGAGGCATTGCCAGGTATCATTCGGAACGTTGGATTTGTCCGGATCGCCGCCAAGCTGCAAATTTTTCGTATAACACAGTTTCCGCCCAACGCCCGCTTGCGCACCTAAACATGCGACCCGTACGAGCGTGAATCCGGTCAAAAAGCAGTCACACGTTATCATTTACTGGTTCTTTCTTCCTGATTCTGTCTCTTCTCGCCTCTTCCCCTCCCAACGGCGCTGACTTTCCCCATTCTTGCCTGTCTTTTTTTTTTCTTCCCTCAATTTGTTTCATCTTTCGCGCTTTTCCTTGCCTCGATTTTTTCCTTGCCCTATCGCTGACCAGTGGTTTGGTGCTAAATTCACTGCTGCCGTTTTGTCCTTGTAAGTCTGCGCTTATCTTGGCTCGTCACATATAAAACGCGGAGAGCTCATACCCAGAACGCTCCTCTGGATTCCTTGGGTGCCCAGATCAGACTGCGCTATCCGAGAAGAGTAGGAAACGTACCACGGCACGAGCACCAATGCGCTACCTAAGTAACCAATTCTCGTGCGGGTCACACCGCCTTCTGACTCTTTACTGGCGCTTCACCTCCCTAAGGCGCTTTGCTCTTTGTTACTGCCCTGATTTTTATTCCTTTTTTCGACTCTAATTTTTCGGCTTTTATCCCTATTCATCCCATTCCTCCCTTGTATAGTTACCAATAGCTCCACGTTTTGGCGCAGGAAGCCGTAGTTTTCGCTAGCTGTTTTCCTCCTGCCCGAGCAGCCTTCCCATGATCCACTCGGAATTGAGCTTTTCACACGAAACCCTTTACTGCGCGAATTCCAGCTGTGTCCGACTTCAAAGCTGACGTTTCTGACCAGCGTCAGCGTTGCTTCTCTAAGCTTCGGCTCTGTGCCCTTGATTTGCTGATTACATTACTGTATATTGAAAGAGAAACTGTTTGTTTTGTTTAACAACAAAATGGCAGAAGGTATAAGCGAATAAAGTGGTACACATTGTTTAGTTCACCTTAAGCATAGTCACATCATCGTTAGTGTTTTAGCAGCTATGGTGAATGTAGACCATATTAGCAATAACGTTACGGAGAATTCAGGACAGCGGTCCAGTCCGTTTGTTTAGTTGCCACCAGGTAGCGCATGCCATGAAACTAACGGCTGTATTTTTTTCCCGATAAATAAAACGCTCAGCTATAGCTTGGCCTTAACATGCACGTGGACGCATTGACTCAAAGTCCTACTTGAGATGGGGTCGCTATGTGTTGTGAAATTGTCAGTTTTGGACAGTATTTTTTTTCAACAAACACGCCACTAAAAAAATATATAAATCACAGCCTCTGCTGTCTTTAAAGCGATTGGAACAAGCGATGTTAGCATTAGATTCTTTAAAATGCTCTTTGTCGCGCCAAAGACATCTAATTTTTGTGGTTTCTATAGATGACTTTTGTTTGAATATTGAATGTTTTTGTAAGACACTGGCAAGGAATCAGTATGCTGCAGCATGTTCCATTTGCAGGAGATCACCTAGGACACAATCCTGTGAAAATACTCAGTCTGCTATCTTTATTTCTAGTTACACTAGAAAACGAGACTTCCACCTTTGATTGGGCATAAAAACGCTAAGGCGCCCGTGTACTGTGCGATGTAAGTGCACGTTAAAATCCCCAGGTGGTCGAAATTATTCCGGAGCCTTCCACTATGGCACCGCTTTCTTCCTTTCTTCTTTCACTCCCTCCTTTATCCCTTCCCTTACGGCGCGGTTCAGGTGTCCAACGATATACGAGACAGATACTGCGCCATTTCCTTTCCCCAAAAACCAATTATTATTATTATTATTGGGCATAGTCTTCAAAGCCTAGCGGTACTAGCTAGCAGCTGACCCAAATTCCCGATAATGTTTGCGTCCATTTCTTCTGATGAATAAACCTACGATAATGTGGGCCAGGTTCCATCTTGTGGGCTAGGTTTCATCTGGTCCATCACACGCACGGCATCATACGAGAACTCACGCGCGTGCGTCTGTGTGCCCCTAAATTTGAACATATGCAAACAAAAAACTTTGCCGTTTTATAGCACGAGCTAAGCTGCATAAATTTATTTCCTCCAATTAGAGCTGATATAAAAGAAAGATAAATATTCGCTTCGTCTTAACAAGGAACAATTATTCATTCTCGCACTGCGAGTTAATTGGGAAGGAGACCCTGAATATTTACAGACCCAAAACAGAATGGCAAGAAAGCTTGAGTGAATTTCACAATGAAAAAATTAAACCGGCCTGCCAAAAGGTACAGTAATATAGAAAAAAAACTTCCACAGGCCGTTGAATGTCTGCCTATCATGCTGACATCATTTAAATGCTACATTGCATGTCTCCTGTCTGCTTTGTGAATGTATTGTGCATAATTCACGGTATGTCTACTTTCCATCATGTTTCGTAGATTGCTCCCTACTGTAATGCCCAGAAGGGCGTTGTGGAACCGGAATAAAAATAAATAATTGATTGAATAAATAAGTAAATCGATTAACAAAAATAAGAAAACAAACTCATTAAAACGAATAATAATGTAGTACAGCGTTCGTCTACTGTACTTAAACATTATCGTCACTGCTACGTCCCTTATTTCAGCATCACACGAAATGACGATCATAAAGGCAACAAGTATTTTTTTTATATAATGCGATACAGAGCGAATAAAGACGGGGACGAAGCGAGACAAGACACCACAGCGCTGACTTCAACTGAATTTTTATTGCGGAAAGGGGGTATTTATACAGGAAATAGAAGGGAACGCATGATGCCGCTACTGCTGGAATTGATACGCGGGATAAGATATTTAAAGGCGAAAAGAAGAGGCTGCGACAGCGCACAAGGATGACTGCTAATAACAAACAACAACGCAGTGCAAGTCAATGATGAACGATAAGACAAGGCACCGGCATTTTGCAACAAAAACACAAAAACAAGAGTCAAAGGGCCTTAAACCGCAGTACAAGGCGAGGAATGAAACTAGGGAGCAAAAAGCAGGGCACTAACAAATTGCTAGGGGAAAATAAAGCAAAAAAAAGGGTAAAAAAGATCTAAAACCGTGCGAGAGAGACTAAAATTGCAGGGCCAAAAGGGGCAAATAAGAGGCTGCTCATGACATGGCGGCAAACACATCTGAAAACTACTAAGAGCCAAAAGGTTCTAAAATCGCTGAAAATCAAAACCGAATGAAGAATCACCTAGATGACATCTGGCTCAAATAATCTACTTCTCGTTTCGTCAGGGCGATCGAGGGAGAGCTGACACAGTCCTCTCCTAGTTTCAAGATGTGCAATGCCTCCATGATTTCGCGAGTGCTTTGATGGGCATTTTTATCTAGAACAGTGCAATCTTGAAACAACGGCTTGCAAGGGCGAGACGGACACTTCAAGCAATGCACTCACTCCCAGGTTCCTCTTTGTTGTGTTGCTGACGTCATTAGAGTGCTCCATCAGTCGCTCATTAAGGCACCGACCAGTTTGGCCTATGTAAGCCCTGCCACAACTCAAAGGAATTTTATACACGACACCGACTTTGCAGGATACAAACGGTGAACGGTGTTTGACCGGGCAGGCTGGTTTACGCTCTGCAGGGGCGTTTACTCTGTGGCAGAGCTTGGAGAGCTTGTCGGGAGCCGAAAACACCACTCTAACATCAGCCCGCTGGCCTATTCTCTTCAACCGGTGAGACACCGCGTGCAGGTAAGGAATCACAACAACCTTGTTGTGCTTGTCTGGAACCGCCACTTCGCGTATTCCTCCCTTAAGCTTCTTCAGGAGGCCTTCTGCTACCGAGATGAGAAGTGTCTTAGGGTAGCCTGCTCTTTCCAGCCTAGAAGACTGTTTGTTAAAGCTGTCACCCATAGAGTGCAGACAAGATTTCTTTAGAGCATCACTGAGAATGGCACTTGGCAGAAAGCTTTGGGGCAATCCCTTCCTTCTGAAGGATTCGAGTAAAGTTCTTGACTTCCTGAAATCTAACCGCAGAGCTCTCATGCTATTCTCGGTTGACATTAAAGATCTTTATTATTCTTTGCCACATGACAAGCTTTTGTCTTGCGTTGAAAGTAGCATCGATGCGTTCGGCTCGGTTGCATTTCAAAATTCTTCCGGTATGTCGGTAGGTGGCTTCTTAGAATTGCTGATGGTCTATCTTAATTCCACTTTTGTTAAATGGGGCGAGAGCAGTTACATTCAGAAAAGCGGTGTGTGCATTGGCTCATGCATTGCTCCCATCCTCAGTGACATCTACCTTGCCCATCATGACCGACTGCTCGCTGAACGACTCCCTTCAGTTGTCACAAAAGTTTTTAGATTTGTAGACGATTACTTAGTATTACTTGCTGACAGTGTTTGCTCCTTTCCATGTACTGTTTCTCGTGTTCTCTCCTCCTTTGAGCAGTGCCTGTCACCTCTCATGTTGACACATGAGACACCTGAGAGTGGGTCACTACGCTTCCTTGATTTAAGGCTTTCTCTAGCAGAAAGACACTTATGCTGGCGGTATGAGCCGAGAGGGGGCAAGTCCCTGCTTCCTTATAGTTCTGCCCACTCTAAGATTGTTAAGCGCGGCATCGCGAACCTGTGTTTTACTAATGCTCTAAAGAAATCTTGTCTGCACTCTATGGGTGACAGCTTTAACAAACAGTCTTCTAGGCTGGAAAGAGCAGGCTACCGTAAGACACTCCTCATCTCGGTAGCAGAAGGCCTCCTGAAGAAGCTTAAGGGAGGAATACGCGAAGTGGCGGTTCCAGACAAGCACAACAAGGTTGTTGTGATTCCTTACCTGCACGCGGTGTCTCACCGGTTGAAGAGAATAGGCCAGCGGGCTGATGTTAGAGTGGTGTTTTCGGCTCCTGACAAGCTCTCCAAGCTCTGCCACAGAGTAAACGCCCCTGCAGAGCGTAAACCAGCCTGCCCGGTCAAACACCGTTCACCGTTTGTATCCTGCAAAGTCGGTGTCGTGTATAAAATTCCTCTGAGTTGTGGCAGGGCTTACATAGGCCAAACTAGTCGGTGCCTTAATGAGCGACTGATGGAGCACTCTAATGACGTCAGCAACACAGCAAAGAGGAACCTGGGAGTGAGTGCATTGCTTGAAGTGTCCGTCTCGCCCTTGCAATCCGTTGTTTCAAGATTGCACTGTTCTAGATAAAAATGCCCATCAAAGCACTCGCGAAATCATGGAGGCATTGCACATCTTGAAACTTGGAGAGGACTGTGTCAGCTCTCCCTCGATCGCCCTGACGAAACGAGAAGTAGATTATTTGAGCCAGATGTCATCTAGGTGATTTGTTCATTCGGTTTTGATTTTCAGCGATTTTAGAACCTTTTGGCTCTTAGTAGTTTTCAGGTGTGTTTGCCGCCATGTCATGAGCAGCCTCTTATTTGCCCCTTTTGGCCCTGCAATTTTAGTCTCTCTCGCACGGTTTTAGATCTTTTTTAACCTTTTTTTTTGCTTTATTTTCCCCTAGCAATTTGTTAGTGCCCTGCTTTTTGCTCCCTAGTTTCATTCCTCGCCTTGTACTTCGGTTTAAGGCCCTTTGGCTCTTGTTTTTGTGTTTTTGTTGCAAAATGCCGGTGCCTTGTCTTATCGTTCATCATTGACTTGCACTGCGTTGTTGTTTGTTATTAGCAGTCATCCTTTGTTCGCTGTTGCACCCTCTTCTTTTCGCCTTTAAATATCTTATCCGCGTATCAATTCCAGCAGTAGCGGCATCATGCGTTCCCTTCCATTTCCTGTATAAATACCCCCTTTCCGCAATAAAAATTCACTTGAAGTCAGCGCTGTGGTGTCTTGTCTCGCTTCGTCCCCGTCTTTATTCGCGCTGTATCGCATTATGGAAAATTACCAACTAGCCCGATCTGCCACTCTTGCAAGTATTTTTTTTTATTTTGGGCTGTTTGAAGGCTTTACAGAGCACACCAAAAGTTTAGCTTTTTTGGGGCTTTTTGACATTTTTAGAGCCAGCAACTGAAGAGCATATTTTTTGTCATTTGTCCAAGACGTGTCTTTTTATTGTACTCTAATCTATGGAGAGTTTGAAGTTCCAAAGCCACATGTGGGTCTGAGCGATGTCTCTGTACAGGGATCCGGGTCATACTAATTAGAATGCTCTCCGCGTCCGGGTCGGTGTACGCGACCTTGTCATCGACGGCCGAACGTCAAATTTACTAAGCCACCGCGGCGGGTAAAGGCATCCTGTTTGTTCGATACGTGAGCGTCAACTAACTGCTTAAGGTCGATATCACGCATTTTTTTCAAAATTCTGGACCCATATTACCATCGTAAAAGATGAAGATCGAGTGTCTGAGCATCCTTCCCATTTTGTGGAATACTGCTTTTATTCCACACCATTTTATCTGGGTATTCAGTGTACAAAATAGGGGAAAGGACTTATTCGTACCAGCGCGTTCTCCAGCGGGTGTCAACGCGTCAATGAAAAAAAGAAGGTGACCGGATAATGGAAGTGCAGCACGCCGAAAGGGTCCAGGACTAGTGATGCCACTCGAAAAAGTCTCTCAAACACCACTCGTAGTGCCTTCAGTTCGCGGCGAACTCCTCTCGAAACGAGACCACCGCTGCGTGCATGCAGGCAGGTGTCTGTCATGCGTGCGATATTTCAGTGGTCAGCATTCTTCTCGCATTATCTCTGAACAGTTTTTTATCCGCCGCCTGAGAGACAACTGTTTTGCGAATTCGCCGCCTGGATCAGTCTGAAGAAGCTGTCTGTTCCCGTCTCTTCTTCAACCTCCAGGTTGTTTGCTCATCGTCATTTCTGCTATGCAGCATTCCGCTTTTTTTATCTTCTTGTCTTCAGGCACAATAATGGTCGTGACGTGCGTGTATTTCAGCCTAGCCGACTGCATTCTGAATGGAACCGTAGGTAATGAAGAGCATTAAAATCATTTGAAGCGTTGTACTCATGACCTTTTTACGACTGCCATTTGATTGCATAAGGATAAGTCGCTTTGAAACCATCTCTAACTCAATGTGCAAGTACCAGACGAGCGTTGACTGCATATCATTGCGTCAGAACAGACCTCGCTGGGCACTTCTTGCGTTCTCTTTGCAGTTCTGTGCTTTCTGTATTAAGAATAATGTAAGATCCTGCAGCAACTCGGTCTGCTTTGTCTTCGCACTACGCACTGCGTTTCGCGACTTGCTCGCAGAGGGAAGAAAGCTACGCCTACGAGCGAACATCGACAAGTGTGCTCATCTGAACCATAGGCGAGACGACCACACAGGCCTGGCAACCGTCGTCTTGTGCTCACAGGTTCAGCTCTGTTGCTAAGAAGTTGTGAACAGGAGTGTAGGCACGAGAGTATTAAATTTAAAAGCCGCATTATTGTGGATTTTTTTTGCCTAGAAGGAACAAGCATTGGAACACAGAAGTGGCGACTGCTGCAAACTCTGCCTCGCGGCCGTCGACCTGTGTTAGAAAACAGCACAGCTATGCCATAACCTTGAAGAATCAAATGAAAGGAAAGCAATAGGAAAGTAATGCGCTTATGTCGTGGAGGCGGTTCATATTTTTCTAAAACAAACCAAAACGGGAGGAGGCCAACGATGGTTGCATCGAGAACGCTTTGAAATTCTGGAGTTTGTCCTGTACGCTGCGCCTTGTCTTGTACTCTCTGCACAACTACAATATGTTAACACCTTATCACGACACAGAGACGATCCATTCGCAGTCAGTTATTTGTACTGTGAGAAAGCAGCCACCTACAAACAGCAACTCAACGCGATATTGCCGAAATCTGAAGTGCGGCAGGTTGCAAAACCCTGGGCCCCAAAAAAAAATTTTCAGGCAAAACTTTTCGCAAAATTGTCGTAAATCTTCGTAGCGCGTCTGAGAGCTGCGTTGCAGAGCAAAGAACGAGAAATTAGACTGAAGCTATTGGCTTCAGAGTGAAATTATTGCGTCTTTGTGGACACTATTGACCACCACCATTGAATTTAAAACTCAACAGCTGCTGAAAAAGAGAGAGTAACTATGAGAGAGTCCAGTGTAGATCTATATTTGTACATTAGCTTATGCCATCAGGCAAACTGTCGCAATAAAAGAAAACTATGTTGCAACGTAGACAGAGACACCTAGCTCATCTTGCGTGATGCCATTTGCTTTGCAACAAACGACTATAGCTCTTTACCCATCGTTTACGAGAATTCTACACAATGTAAAGGAATGTAAACATGAAAACTTGAAGTTTTTTTTTTAATTTCATAAAGTATTTCGTTTGCTAGCCCAGGAGGGCGAAAATATTCAGACTACACTACACCACGCTTTCGGAACATTATGTCCACAATGTACAAAGTTTTAATCGCAAAGACTTCGGCTTCTGTTTTGCTGCTCGCCATACCTTTCTTTTATTTTCGCATACTGTACTCAGTTTGTAGTATTGCGCATAAAGTTCATCACTTGTGACTGGAGAGAAAAAAGTGAGCAGTGTTTTCGAAAATGGTTGATACATCCCCCGCAATTTTTTTTTCCTCAAATGGAAAGAAAGGGAGAACAAGTATTGGTACACGGGAGCTTAGCGGCAACGCATTAATAAGAGAGAACTGAAATGGCATTAGCGGCCGTGTAGGCTGGAATATTCTTTCTATCACAACCACAATGAACGCAGCCGGATTTTCTCCACAAAGGGACCCTTAAAGCGAACGCTTGAAAAGAAAACTTCCCTGTATCGATGCTTAAAAGGCCATCTATGTAACCACAGAAGGAAACAACCGAAGTAAATAAGTAAGAAAAGGAATGCGAAATGAGTGAAGGAAGGTGGCAAGAAGAAAAACAGGAAATATAGTAAGAAGGGGAGATACAACGGAAGTAAAAGGACTGAGAAGTCGCAAGAAAGAATGAACGAAAGGAAGAATGAAATAAACGAAGAAGCACAGGAAGAAAGAAGCAGGCAGCTATCGGCTTGCAAGTCGCGCTGCAACCTGACTATCGCCCGCTTCGCAAACAATCCCGTATCTAGTGGTGTACATGTGCTCTCTGTGGCGCCCATAGCATCACTTTTGGCAATGAAAGGCCCGGCGCTGCAAGCACATCCAGAATGAAGAATCAACACCGGAAACGGAAGCAAAGGGTTTTCATAAGGCAAAAATACTGCACGGGTGCTTCTTAAAAGCAAGCTACAGAGCGTTGTCGAGCATGACAACATTGACATCACGGTCAAACTGAAAGGTCATTGTTGTTAATACGAAAGGCACCCTCGTGTCTCATGCGATGAGAAAAACACTCAAGCAAGACCTTAAAACAAGGATGAAAGAAGCTCTTCCCTTGCCATCTTACAGTTGCGTTCTCGTCCAGAGCACATCAGTTGTTACTTATTTGGTCTTCCTCGCACCCACACTTTTTTGTCGTCCCTCGGATGTTTCCCCTAGGCTCCTCTGGCACCCGTGTGCTTGTGCAATCTGCTTGTTCTCCAGAAAAAAGAGGGGCGCATCGCTAGTAGCGTCTGTCGACGTCGCACGCGCGTGTTAATTGCGTCCGGTGCCCGGAGCCGAGCATGTATTCTTTTATGAGGCGCCACAGTTGCTGCAGGAACGATGTTGTTCATATGTTACCCCTTAGGCTTTGCTCTTCGCTACGTTTGTGCATTCCCTGCTTCCTATAGCTGGCCTTTGTCTTGCACAAAGCACCCACCAAAGAAGGCAGGCAAAACTGCTGCTCCTCAGGCGAGTGCAACCGACATTTCTCAGCAGCAACTTGCATAGAGTGCCAAGGTTACTCGATGCCACGTCAGAGGGCATTCTCATAGAAGCCGCTTCAGGGGCTTCTGGAGTTGTTAATAAAAACATTTGTTCCACTAGATGCTGGAGTTTATGTCACGTGAAAACTCAGGAAAAGCTTCAGCCGGTGTTAGTGAAGACAATTCGATCCATTCGACCCGCACGCTTCCGTCAACCCTTCGTCACCAGATTTTATAAGGTTCGGCAGCCATAACATTAACTAAATCTCAAGAGAATTTGCTGTTAGGTGATTTGTCGGGCCAAGATTGGCCACTAAAGCTCTCGAATATGTGGGAAGAGTGTAAACAAGGCACATTCAGACTACATAATGTGTGCTTCCCCTTCTGGATTCATCATGTTTTTCTACCATATTACTATGCCGTTGTGCGCAGTAATTATTTAATACAATTATAAATTCATGTATGACGGCTGAACACCCCTGTACCACCCCCCCCTCCTTATGTAATGTCCCTCACGGGACCCTTAAGGGTTAATAAATGATGATGATGATGATGACTTAGTCTTAGACTTACACTTAGACGTAGACTTGGTCACTTCACAGATTATAACAGGACATGTATTTGCCAAACAAAACGCGTTTGCAGGCACATGAGAAGGAAAATAATAGCAAGGAGCAGGATGTGATAGTAGCATTAGAATATCATAGTCCAAAAGAACAGGAACGCTTAAAACGCGATATTCGTTGCTGCAGCTGGGAGTGAAAAACTGGCACAGTTGGAGCATCACGCAGTCGTCCTAGCTGGACCCTCATGTTTAAAGAAACCATCAATAACAGTTGCGCAAGTATTTGCTGTCGGTTCTGGTCTAGAGTAGGCTTTTATGCTCGTCCGTCCTTAGTCTACCAACGTTATCTTATATATCACGGTGCATTTTGGAAATAAGATTCCTACCACACACCTCCTTACATGGCTCAGCCTTATGCCGGAGTTTTTTCATTCGTCTATCCTCGGACAGATAACGAATAATTCTCAGGCTCCTTTCTTTATTAGCACCCAAACTTATTGCTGCTGGAGAAGCATTAAGATCAAGGATAAAAATTCATGCTTGAGAACATTTTCTCTACAGCCTTCCGGCGTCAATATCTGAGTAACATTGTACATAACCGCAGCCACCAAAACCAGAGCCGCCATGCAACCTTCTCACGAAGGAACGCTTTCAGTTTATTCCCACTCAATAAGTGTTTGATACAGAGAGAACGAAATACTCATCTTTAAGAATAGAGGATGGCACTTGGAATGGACAGGGAACTTTAAGCAGTTACAGCTGCGCATTGCTGGAACCAAGGAAGCCCCGGGGCAGATTTGTTTTCTTTTACCATGACTCGTCATCACTCAATACCAAACTACCACAATCTCTCGCATGCCAAACATCTGCCACTTCTCCTTCCTACCTGTTTCAAAGCTCATTTTGATGTTTCCTTACCTTTCAGTGGTACCAGCTGCTCGGTTAGCATCGGTTTCTGTGCAGCGGCTTTCATTGGTCAGCTCCATGTGGCAAGCGTAAGTCTTTTGTTCGCCTCCCACTTCTAAATAGTGCCAATGGCAGTGGCACAGAGTTATGGTAACTGTGGCAAAGAAAAATTAAAATAAATATGAAAAGATTTAAGTATCGCTATTTGCTGATATTCCTGCTTCGTGCGCGATCATGAACTGTACCTTCTTAGAAAATTACGAAATATTATGCTTTCTCCAATAATGCAGCGATCCGCGGCGGCTCTTGTTTGAGATGTACCTCAGCTCCGTGCTGCCGACAAGTAGAAGATTAAAGAGACTTTACTACTTACGTACATGGCGCACATGAGCTGTAATTAGAACTTAGTTTGGCCTCTACGTACTCACACATACTTTCCTGCAGTACCCACTCCCTTCATCAGATAACTATAAATAAGTTCTGATAACATGCTAAAATCTACATAACTTCTATATCACAAGTAATACTGTCGTAACAAAATTTTAAGGCAATGCTATTCACTTTCGAGTGAAATTCATTGTTTATTGGCCTTCCTACAATTCTCCGGATAAGGGAAGCTCAAATAAAGCACAATAAACTTTTTTTCTCTTGCTAGCTGAATGATCAAATGGTGCAGCTTAGAAACTCGCAGCTCAACGCACTGCTGCGATGTTCTAAGTCTTCAAGTTTCATCAGCGAAATTGGCGTCACTCAAGGTAGCCGGCAACCACCAAAAATAACCGCTGCTCTAGTTTTTCCTAAGTGCGTACATTAGTTAAGAAGGTTCCAACAAAGCATTACTCTCTTGAAATTTTATCTGAGCCGTCACGCTTACTAGCATCGGGTTTGAAATTTATTCCTCAATTTCATTTTCCTCTCTAAAGCTACGAATAGTACGGAAATGGGCGGGTTTTTTTTTTCAGGCTTTTATCGAAATAGAATATGAAACAGACAATAAAATCAGATTGCACCGTGAACGGCCGGGCAGGCAGGTTCTTACTGCATCGCGGGCTCTGCTTTCGCCGACACGATCAGTCTACAATGAAGAGCGAGGTTTGATTGACGTTTCGGCAACCTTAAACCGGCGGATTAAGTACAGCGAAAGAAAAAAAGAAGAAAAGAAAACCCAACGCGAATTTCCGGAGGAGAAGAGTAGTGAAATTATGCACATGTCAAAAAAGCCCAGAAAAACGCTCTTTCTCTGATTTTTATTGGTGTCTTTTTTTTCTTTGTGATGCGATTAGCAACCGGCTTGCAGCGTGCATGACGTGGCTCTGAGGTGCAGTCTGGGCCGTCGAATTCCCTTGGCGAACTGCAGCTGTCTTGCGAAGATGCGTGCTGCTTGGCTGCATACATTGCAAGAGTTTGCGCAAGCGCGCTTAGCGTAAAAGACGCGCGAAAGGCTTCTTATTTAGACGCCCTCAATTTACGATGGCGTGCATCTTGGTCACGCTCCTTTCAGCCTTGACGCAAGAAGCGGCTTTAGAGTCTTAAACAATGTCTGTTTGGGTGGTTCTTCCCTTCTACACATTGCTGCCCGAAGCGGCCGTTGTATTTGGACCTAAACTCTCTGAACACGCTAATGCCGTCGAAACCTGAGCACAAATCCAATTTACCTATTTCTGCAACGCTACTTCCTTAGTGCTTGCTATCCGCTATCCTCGTTTGTGCTTAACGAATGTTCATTGCTAACTTCAATTAAGATAGTTCACAGACGAGACCCTTACATTCTTGTACAAACTACAATCACTTTCACATTCTGCACCACCGGACTTTTGGCATTCGTTGGTCTTAGTACGTAGGGCATATTCTGCTTCTGGCTTTTCCTCACAACAAACAGTAGAGTGGCCCCACTTCCTGTATTGTTCCTATAAAACAGTTCCTGGCACTTTTGAAAAAATTACATAAGAAATGGTAAGAAAAATTTATCACCCGAAGCTGCTAGTTAGCCTCTCTAAGGAAGGTGATTGAAATGTCTGCTTTCAGTGTATACGTGACGTCAAAGAGGGAACAAAAGCCTGATGACTACTACTACGAAGAGACGCTGAGCATCTTTCAAAAATCACAAAGGTCCGGCCAGTAGCATTCGTTAGGTTGCGTAACGTTGCTTAATGACAAAACATCAAAGCACCTTCTCAATATTGCGTTTCGCTGCGGCATTACCGTATGTACCACCGTATTTCTCAGAATTCGCTGTCGGCTGCGAGACCCGGCGTAAACCGACATTTCAGGTCGCTTCTTTTCTCGACAGCGGGTGCACGCACACCCAAGCACGTACGCACAGACACATACACGCGAGCACACAGTTGCACACACATAAACATACATACGCGTGCATATTACTTTTAGGGAGCTTAATTTTTCTCTTTTTCCAACCTCCTTCGTCTTTCACCTAAAGAAAAGCAGGTGCAATACGATCCTGGAAAGTGGCTTACGTTGTAAAGCCGGACATTATTTCACCGTCGCTGCTTTGTGGCATGCTTGAACGGCCCTCGAGTAGCGAGGGCTCGAAGTGCTACATTCCATCTCCCTGAGATCGCAGTTTACTCGAGGAAAGACGGGTGTCGACAGTAAAAATAAGAAGCTGTCGCCACAAAACGACAACGCTTAGTAGGCGATCCCTGCCTTTTATACCCTGTCCGCAAACAAGAACACACAACTGACACAGCTGCGACTGCCATGGAATGTGGGCTTAGGAAGAGACGGATTCGCCGGGGGTTCCTAGCAACAACTCTTTGGCTCTGACCGCGATACAGTACGAGAGAGAAATCTAACACACATCCCCTGTCCTGGGAATGCACTCATTTTCTCTTGGCCAAGATACAATTCCCTGCAGTGGAGTAATCTCCATGCCAAGCGGGTTGTATCGCTGCTTAAGATTTTTCCATCTTTTTTTTTTTTTTATTCGAGAAGTGTGCCATGAGGCATAAGTTGAAAAAGGAAAGGGGGAAGGAATGCACGGGATTGAAAGTTAAAAGAAGGAGTGAAGAACCGTTGCGCTGAGGTAGTCGCAGAGGTTGTTAATGAAACGGTTGTCCATTGTCCACTTCACGAAGTCACTTTCGCGGTTCCACCGCAGGCCAACCTCCCTGAGGAGCCGTTTTCTGATAGCAGCCGTCGCTGGGCACGTCCACAACAAGTGCCGCACATCACATATGTCCGGTGCAGCGCCACAGTGAGGGCACCTGTCAGGTAGTGGCAGATCTTTGGCACGCCACCGTTGACGGACAGATGGTGTCAGAGCCGCCCCTGCCCGAATCCGGCGCACGGATACCTCCTCCTGCCGAGTAAGACTACGGGGGAGAGGGTGCGAACACGGAGGAATTAGAGCGCGTGTTCGCTGGCGCAGAACTTCGGAATCGGAAACGTGGGACAGGAACGGATCTGGGGGAAGAGGGGAAGGTGGCGGATCGTCTAATGTATGAAGATGAGTCATAGCATCCGCTTGAATGTTATGTGGATCCTGGGCATGGCCGCGAATCCAGTGTATGCGCACAGGACATGGATACTTTGCGCAGAGCACATGAATAGATTGTGAAATCTGGAACGTTCGTCGAACAGCCTTCAGCTGTTTAAGGGCGGCGAGGGAGTCGGTGTAAATGTGAACTGTATTGAATGTTGGAACGAGCGGAAGGGAAGCAATGGCATTGTAAATGGCTTGAAGTTCCAATGCCAGGGGAGTGCACGTATCCGCAGTATACGTCGCGCGAGAGTTGAGATGCGGATGAGATGGACTATACACAGCAGTAACTCCCCTCTCTGCAGAATGAGATGCATCCGTGTATAATATGCACCCTTCAGGCAGATACGCTGCTGATACCGACGGGGAAACAGTGGGGCGATTGTCAGTGAGCTGGCAATAGGACCACGGTGGAAGTGTCTTTAAACGATGAAGTTTGAGAGACTGTTTTCGAGCTCTATTTGCCACCCGTTGGTCGATGATCTCACTGAGTGTATTAAGTTGGGCGAACTCCTGTAGCACAGGTATGGGTGTTAAACGAGGCAGATATGTTATGACGCGCATAGCCTCACGATTGATAGCTTCAAGGGAGTCCCACTGTCTGCGGGTGAGACGTTGAAATTGAGCCTGATATACTATCCGTGGCTGAAGGATAGAGCGCACAAGCTGGCGGGCCGTATGAGCACGTGCGCCACCAGAGCGCATAGCTATGCGACGAATCAGACCTAGAGTAGCGTGAGCCGATTTACGGGTGGCTGTCAGCCACGGGGTGCCAGTCCCAGATGTATGGAGGAGAAGACCAAGAATACGAACAGTTTCTACCTGAGGAATCAGAGAATTATGTACCGTAAAATTTAAAGGGGGAGCTTTCCGTAAGGCGGCTTTATTTCCAATTCGAATGAAACATGATTTAGTAGGAGAGAGTGTTAGACCCAAAGGTGGGAGGCGAGATGTCAATACATCCAGCGCGTGTTGAAGGACCGACTGATGAATAGACGCATCTGGATGACAGCACCACAAGGTGATATCATCGGCATATGCAAGCACGCGGATAGAAGGGATGGTCTCTAGGGCTCGAACCAGAGGAATTAAAGCCACATTAAATAATGTGGGGGCGAGAACGGAGCCCTGCGGCACTCCTCTATTGGAAGTGAAATTACCAAAGGGCTTTCCGTGGACACGCACGCTGAAGGTTCGATTTGCTAAAAAGGCGTGAATGGAGAGGAGGAACCGGTGAGGGAGACCAAGAGTTTGAAGGGAGGCAAGAATGGCAGAGTGAAGGATGTTATCATATGCCTTTGTTATGTCTGTAGCGATTACGGTTCGTACAAGGCGACTCTGTGGAGAGTGGTCAAGCACGTCAGCAGCCAAAGTAGCAAGGCCGTCCTCCGTTCCAATATGTGGGCGGAAACCAATTTGGGAATCTGGGTAACAATCATGGGATTCCAGCCACCATGATAAGCGTGCGGCTAGAATGTTTTCATAAAGCTTGCAGATGGTAGGGGTAAGGGAAATTGGACGAAGGGCCGAGAGAGATACTGGAGGCTGACCTGACTTGGGGATTGGAACCACAATAGAATGCTTCCAGTCTCCCGGCATGACGCCAGAAAGCCACACTTCGTTAAAAGTATCAAGTAGGGTTTCCAAAGCCCTCCCTTCCAAGTTACGGAATAAGGAGTTAGGTATGCCGTCGTGCCCGGGAGTAGTAGTAGTTTTTAAACGGTCAATGGAGGCCAGCAGCTCTGCCATGGTGAGGTCAGAAGTAATCCCATCGGGGGGCTCTGTTACCGATAAGTCAGGTGGAGACGTAGCGGTGCAGTCATGGTTTGGAAAAAATTGACGGGCCGCTTGTTGTGCAAATGTGTCCTCATCCACATTTAGCGCGAGGCGAATGCTCTCTGTGTAATCTGCAACCTGAGAAGGGCGCTCCATGGCGTGAAACACTCTCCAAAGATGTCGATTGCCCTGCGTAGAGGACAGGCGGGCACACCATGCAGCCCAGCGTTGCCTGCCTAGCCGCTTTGCATAGCGCCGCGCCCGTGCGGTAGCGCGGTGAAGAGTAGGAAGAGCCGAAGGGTCATCGGGGTGACGAGTAGCGTAAAGATCCGCCTGGCGACGAAGAGCCCACAGATTCAAGAGATGTATGTCCGGGTTTGGGTCATCTTCATTTACAGTAGTGGTAATAGTGTGAGTAGCGAGAACATCAGATAGAGTAGACAATGCTGAAGAGGGGTTGAATGTAGATAAATGATTGTCTGCGCGTACAGAATCCCATGATGTTATTCGTACAGTGCGGCGTATTTTCCGTAGACGCGTAGGCGTGAGGGAGATAAAAATAGGGCTGTGATCGCTACCCCAAGTATCAGAATCAACAGCCCAACGAGGGTTACCGGGGCCTAACCACCAAGTCAAATCAGGTGAATACGGGCCACCTCGTGGGCGGGTAGAAGTATTCGGGTGGTTTAAAAGTTGAAAGGAATGATCCGAAAAGCTCCCTTGGATGTGTGAACCCCTTGAGGAATCCGATGGGTAACCCATCGGATTTTTCCATCTACATCCGCGCTGTCACAATGAATGCTAAACGAAAAGTTTTACAAGAAAGTACTTCCCAAGAAATAGGGGAGACTCCTGTATACCGAGTATACCGCTCTCAGTGCATGTAGAAAGTCTCGCAGCATCGTCAGCGGTGCACAAAGCGATGCAGGGAAAGTATGCCGGTCCAGTCTTCGCTTCCAGTCTTCGAGGGGGGGGGGGGAGGAGTGACCAGGTGGCAGGGATGGATTCCGGACACGTCTCTGGTCACCATTTCTCCTATTTCAAGGGATTGGTCTGGATTTAGAACCGAGTTCTGCTGGAACACTGAGCCCTCTAGCGAAATGTATCGAACGTGCCAATGCGGGAGCGCAGTGGCGTGAAGAAAACTGAGCTCGTAGGTTCTCGTACGCCTGTGATTCGCCAATAAATGTGAGGACTACAGTGAAGTCTACACTTCAGCCAGTGATTCAAATCCACGCTATATGCTCTGTATCTAGCTTCAAGCGGCTGCTTTGCTGCTAAACAGGTGTTGGGGTACTTGAAGATCCCAGTCGATTGCTGCTCCTACACCTACTTATATCAGTGATACATAAATTATTAGAATTTGAAACGACCTAGCTAAGGTATTATCAAACCGAGGAGGCGGCGGGTGTATGACAGAGCGCAGAGGATGACAATCGTTTCCTAGGCGTGATCAGCAGTTCGGACTTGGTGTCCCCGGGTGGCGCCTTGAGGACAAAGAAGTGAGACGCACGCGCTCTTCAATCTCATGGGACCGCTGGCCAAACCGGGGCCTTGGCGCACCGGAGGAAAAACCCTGCCGGCCAAGCTCTCGATATGGGCACCGGCGGAACAGCTGACCGGGCTCCCCACAGTGGAAGCACAAACGCCGGCGGTCAGGGCCACGCCAGACGTCCGCTCTCCGCAGGGACTGTCGATCACTCGGGATGATGTGCTGCACTGGCTGCACGAAGGGTAGCAGGACATCGTGATGGTTGGAAAAAACTGCCGCTGGATTCGGGGCAGAGCGTTGCAGAGCTTCAGCGTATGTCGCGCGGCCGTAGTCTGTCAGGATTGGCTGTGGTTCGGCGCGTAGTAACGAAGGCCTGATAGCTTGCTGCACCTCTTCGCGGATAACGTTCATAAGGCAGCTGGCCGCTGGCTGCGACGTACCACAAATCTTCTCTAGCTCGTCACGGACGATAGCACGGACCATGTCGCGGAGAAAGTCTGTATTGCTGTTGAAAGCCGGGAGGGACTCGTAACAGAAGCAGCAAGGACTGGCCGGTCGTACGCGGTGGAACGCTGCCGGAGGACCTACTCCATCGTGACTTCCTCCGCTTGAAACTCGGCAACAGTGCTGGGGGGGGGGGGGGGGTGGCTGCGCGCGAGGCCGGCGAAAAGCTGTTCTTTAACACCACGCATTAGGTGGCGCAGGTTTTTGGCTTCCGACGCGGCTGTGTCAGCCAGTCGGAAGAGCCGCGTCATGTCTTCGACGTAGTACATAGTAACCGTTTCGTTGGGAATTTACATACGGGACTGCAGGGCTCATTCAGCTCGCTCCCGACTATCAGCGCTGACATACGCGGCGAGAAGTTGACTTCGGAACTCAGGCCATGATGAAACAGTGTCCTCACGATTTCGTACCACGTACGAGCACCGTCCTCCAAGCTGAAGAAAACGTTCCTCAGCTTGGTGGTGTCATCCCATTGGTTAAATGCGGTGACACGTTAAAACTCTAGGAGCAGATCTTCCACGTCCTCCAGTTGAGTCCCGTGAAAGGACTTTGGTAGCCGTTGGTCCTAGAGGGTTTGGTACGCGGCGCCTTACATGACTGATTGAGGGGTAGGCGCCGAGGTAGAGTCGAATGGCCTGAGCACAGGAGGCAGTCGGCCAGGCGTCGAGGTAGTCTCCAATAGCCCATGCTCAGGGGGCAGTCCAAGATTTCGGCTGCTGACCCGGTGAACTGGCGTGCCGACAGGGAGAGGTCTAGGGTCCTCGATGTTAGGAGGGGTGTGCGACATATTACAGGGCGATTTCCCCAGCGCACTCCACCACAAAATGTCACAAATAGGTTGCAGAACCAAAAGGGCTAGGCACAGGCCGCAAGCAGTCAAGCAGTGTCCCAGCTGCAAGAGCACGCGCGTCTCACTTCTTCGTCCTCGAGGCGCCGCACGGGGATACCTGGCGGTAATATTTAATGACGTCATCTAATACTAACATGGTTGCTCATTAAAGTAACATGCATTTGGCTGGTGCTTGGATGGTGCCAGCCGCCAGTGGTGCGACGGTTCCTAGCAGCGAATGGCGCTTTCAATTATCTACTGCCTATCAGGAGGTCTCTAATTTTGCTACAAGTGCAGTGTAAGTAGAATAACAATATAAAATTAAGTTACAATGAAGTTTCCACAACGCATTAGGCTGCGAAGCATGCGAGGCACGTCAAGTGAAAGCAGCCATACGCTTTGAATAGGCTGGCTTCACCACACAACAGCGATGTGGCGTGAAAAAATGAGTACATACTAAGGCCACTTCAAACACACCCAAAGTTCACCCCGTCATGCGGTTTCAGAGCGTAGCGTTGCCATCAAATGCTCAAGGCCGCGTAACCGACCAGTCTCAGAGCGGAAAGTCATCGTGCACAACCAATAAGAGAAGCCTCACTCGCAGGGTCGTGGCGTGTTTTTCGATATATCTGATTTTCGTCTGAACCGAGTTCGATAAACGCGAACAAAAGTACCATACTTTTGCTTAGCATTTCCAAGGAGGTGTTCTGAGTTTTTTATATAAACAATTATTCGATCCCGGTTATATATATCCGCGCTCGACTGTATAAATACCACTGTAAAATTAAAAGGTTCCCTCCCCCATCTTGCTTTTCGGAACATATATTTAGATTTTAGTCCACTAGCACTCAACAGCGCATTCAGGGGTTCCTTGTTGTCATTCCGATCCTTCTGGAAGGCGGCGAAATGCCGAGCGGATTGTGCCAGCCGTTTCTCCTCGTCCTTTTGGCAGGTGGCTTTTCACAGCATGGCAGGTCGCCACCTGCCCACCGTGATATATGTGCGTGTGTGTGTGTGTGTGTGTGTGTGTGTGTGTGTGTGTGTGTGTGTGTGTGTGTGTGTGTGTGTGTGTGTGTGTGTGTGTGTGTGTGTGTGTGTGTGTGTGTGTGTGTGTGTGCGTGTGTGCGTGTGCGTGTGTGTGTGTGTGTGTGTGTGTGTGTGTGTGTGTGTGTGTGTGTGTGTGTGTGTGTGTGTGTGTGTGTGTGTGTGTGTGTGTGTGTGTGTGTGTGTGTGTGTGTGTGTGTGCGCGCGTGCGTGTGCGTGCGCGTGCGCGTGCGCTTGCGTGTGCGTGTAAAATTTGAATCTCGTTACAAAAGAGAGTATGGTCACTATGAAGTGGGAAAAATGGCATGGATTTAGTGTTTCACGTAGAATTTGGGATTTCCTGTTTTATGCGTCTAACTATGGATCAGAAGACAGTCTTTTTAACCTTGAAGTGCGAGCGTGGCTAATATGCATGCATAGAACGACTGTGATAAACATTGCGTCATGTATATGCTTTGCTTCATGTATGACATGCAAACACCCACAACATAGAATACACTTCATATACCGCTTTAATCACAAAGCAATATCATGCATAACAAAGCATCACCACTGTAAACAATGCAAAACCAAAGCAAACAAAGCAAAGCAATGGTCACACAGTGCTAGCGCACATAATGTGCATTTGGCCTAACTGCGCAAATCGACCGTCGGATTTTTAGTGACTGTGCAGGTTGTTCCCACATTTCAAAATGCAACAAGAACAATCTGAACTATAGCACTTTGCTTTGAAAGGCTGTCATATATACCAACTTTCAGCAGCACGCTTTGACCCTTTGCCGCATGCGTGTATGAACTCGGACACAAGTCAAGGATTTGAGTTCCACACCAATATTCCTGGCTGTATGGCGTGGTGAAATGTGTCCCGTCTTTAGCGAACAGTGCGGAAATCCTGCTGACAGTGAAAAATGTTCAGTCCATGAATGCTGCTCGTAATATCTCCAACACCAAAAACCACGCGCACAGTTGTTGCTGTTTTTACATTACAAAACGTTTACAAACGTTATCATTACCACGTTGCAAAGAAAAGTTATACATGCTCTTCCATAATGCGTTAAGGTATCCCAATGAAATCTCCCCGCATGTGAGCTTTCACCTGATAAAGCATCGACTCGCCCTCAGTTTAGAATTGTGTTGCAATCCTCGTGTGGGCTGAGTGCATCGGCGCAAACTGAGTTCAGTCGGACAAACCCACCGTACTTTGTTAGACTTTTATCTTTAGGTGTCGCAATAAACTTCCTCGTGTTACTCAAATCGCACAGTACGCCGGTTTGTAAACATTGATACTAAAAGAACTTCGAAGATATGAAGTTCGTTAAATGACAAAGCGGGTCTCTCTGCGAATACCTGTTTTATGCCCATATCTGCAAGCCATGTAGGACTAGCATGTTCACTTAGTGCTTTAAGCACGATAGAGGAAGGACAACTAAAGGTGAAGAGAGGAGAAAACGGTTGTGATGACGTATGTACATACATTTACTAGTTAGTGCGGTGCTCCTGGCAGTTGGATCGACATGGTCATGTCTCTAGGAGCGTGTTCACGTTATGGTCTCAATACCACCCTCGGACGTCCCGAAACACTGAGAACTATAACCGACTATCTGCTGTCTGACAAAGAAGTGCTCGCTACGTATTGGGGCCACCTTACATGGATGTCTGGAACCAACAGCCCGTATTTCTACAAGTAGAGCCACACGGGACAGAAAAGGCGTTTGTTCAAAGTGAACGTGAATTGCTTCGATATGCCTTCGCCAAGTACTCCATTCTCGTGCATTATTCAGCGAAGCGTGTCTGTAATCAATGAGGCGGCGCGATTTCGCAGCTGCTCCGGCTGCCTGCTTCCGGTTGTCTCAATTCAATTAGCAGCACCAGGCGAGGGCCGCATCTCCAGGGGCTTCCTCGACTGGGTTAAACGGCGAGTAGCATAATTAGCTCTCGGTCCGTGTTTACGCATGCATGTAAATGACACAAACTTTTTGTACTTTCTTTTTCTTTTACAATCGCGTTGTCAATTCGATGTCAACGCGAGTCTTCGATGGGACAATTTCTGCAAGGTGCCATCAGGACGTAATTCTTACAATCATCAGCATCCCCAAAACCTGCCTGGACAGCACACGCTGTTTCAGCCGCCTCTACGCATAAACTTACACGGCAAACGATGTCGTCTTCAATGTTCTTCCTTTCCCTGCGGCCTGGAGCACTTTGGAATCATGCGGGTGTTGCAGGTTGACGCTTGTGACGACATGAAGCTCACTGCAAGGCTCGAGAGTTAGGGCAGCTCTTTCATCAGGAGCGAGTTTCTTTGCTTCCTCAAATTTCGACCACCTGGGGCTCTTTAACGTGCACTGACATCGCACAGCACACGGGCCTCTAGAATTTCGCCTCCATCGAAATTCAACCGCCGCGGCCGGGATCGAACCCGCGTCTTTCGGGTCAGCAGCCGAGCGCCATTACCAATGAATCACCGTGGAGGCTCCCATGCATTATGTATGTGTGAGGTGCACAAAAGATCCTCGCAGGATCAGTGAACGCGGTGCGTCGACAGTGGTGCGTCGGACAGCGGAGCACTGCGCGTGCCATACCAGCGTTGCGCGTGTGCGCGTGCGAAGGGTGTGTGCGAGGCGACGGCGATAAAGAGCGTGTCGAGCACGAGGAGCGGTGAGCTGACGTGTCAGGAAACCAAGGTGTAAAGGAAGACAGCGCGGCGGAGATCGGGTCATTCAAGCGTGGAGGTGGCAGCCGTCGGACTGAGGGGTCCGTGCTGCCGTGACCTCCCTTGGATCACCGACGCAAACCTCCTGCGTTCTTTGCAAGTTTGGAGGTGGCAGCCGATGGACTGAGGGTCCGTGCTGGCGAAAGGCACCCTTGGATAGCCTGCTTGAAGCCTCTGGCGTTTCGTGACGCCGTCGACGAGACCTGACTACGTTTTTCCTGCCGCTGACAAGTTCTTCGGGCTGTTGACGGGAGACCACCGGCGTCTCCCTGTGTTCCTCTCCGCTCCTAATACCACCTGGCTCCCTTCCGCCGCTTCCTTCGACGCAGCGCCAGCGACGCGTCGCACTACAACCACCTGTGTCCGCCCTGTCTTCAAGGCATCCTCGCTTCACCTGGGGCGCTCAGTACCTGCAGAACTCTTTCCTTTTATTCTGTAGTGTTGTACGCATGTTTAGTGTGTGTTTTTCTCGCTGGCGTGTGCGTTTGTTATTGGCTCTTTTCCTTTAAATTATAAATACGGCTTCGTTTTGTTCAGTTTGATCTCTTTGTTCTCTTCTTTTGTTCGAACCTGCACGCGATAGCGTTCCCCTTCGGAAAGTCGGGGACGCGCTACCAACTCGCGACAGCATGAAAGCCTTTTGAAGCGAAAGCTTCAATATACTAGGTTTTCAAGAAGGCAGCGTCAGTGCAGTCACTTGACAGATGTCACATGGTGTCAGGTGGCAGGTCATGTGACCTACTGGCGTCATCACAATCTGCCCACCGTGGCAGGTGGCAACTGCCCCATCGGACATTTCATCGATGCTTTACAGACAATCCGTTCGGCAGTGTGTGTGTGTGGCGTTTGTGAACGTAGCCATGCAAAGGAAGCTTTCGGTTCTCACCGGGGTTAACCAAAGTTTAAACCACAGCTAATTTTTCTTTGAAAATGACTAAAGTAATCGGTACGTTAAGTGCCCACTTGAAACTGCGACCCATTTACATTGAACTTCTTTTTATAGTCAATTAATATTACTGATTCGGAGGCACGCCTATTCTTTTTCTACAGCATACCACCCAGTTGTCGGCATTTGATTGGGCTCTGAAAATTGACCACCAATGAGAGTATACTCCGCAGGAAATTATGGATTTGGGGAAGTACGCCTTGAAGAATGGGCTTCAGAACGACAACTACTGAAGGCAAGGCGAGCTGTTCTCACTTAGGACAACAACCGCTAGAAACGCTTTGAACCTCCACTGATAATTATCATTAAACTCCTAACGCGCATCAGTGCGTCAACTTGAAGATGCGTGAATTCTTTACGACACTACAGAGGAGCCAATTTGATGTACTGGCGAACTCGGGACATGTACCATCACCTCCTTTCTTCAGTTTTCCTGAATCCAAAATTACGCACCCAGCAGTAGTCTTTCTGGTCTTAGAGAGTGAATTATTTGTGCCAATTCGTCTATCCGCTCAAGTGCAGCCTAGGACTACACGAACAATTCCCGGTTAGCAGTCTGCTATTCAGCGTAGCTCTCTTTGCAATAAACTACCTTAAACAACAGTTTAAGCTGCACGATGTCGATTCGTGAAATTAGGGTAAGATGTGATTTCCGGACTCAAGAATTCTGTGTTCTTCGAAATGATATCAAGCTGGAAGGAAACCACGCGAAATGCCCGATATAAAAAAAAAATATCTGTGCGCTGGACTCCCAACAATTTGGCTTAGTAGTGTGCGTCATTTCAGGGTGGGGCATTCGAATAAAAAATCAGCGGTTATAAAGTACCGCTGTATGCACATATTTATTCAGTTCGATTTCAACTGTAAAGTTATCGCGATTCAATGATAGTTGTCGCTTCTTTCTTCAGTCTTGCGGAGGTCTGCAAATAAACTTAGTGACTACACTACTCCTGCATGTGATCACAAATCGCAGCTGAACGAAGTACACTCATTCGAGGCTACGGTGGCTACTCACTGAGGACCGATATCAACGCTGGTTTCTGCAGCAGGAGTGTTTCGTTTATTCTGGCACAGTTGTGAAGAAAGTTGTGCACTATATCACGTGGTTCTGCCTTTAAACGGAGGTGAACCACATAGGCTTTCGCTGCTGAGCACCAGGGTGCACCAGGGTTTGAACTTGACCGTGGGGTAACAGTTATATCTAGGTGAAATATAACAACTAAGTGCTTGTGCACTGAGCTTTTGGTTACGGTAAAGCGCGCAATGAAGTCGAAATTAATGTGGCCTCCACCACGGCGTGCCTCATTATTGCTTTCTCCGCTTTGGCACGAACAATCCTAATAGCTGTAGGACGCAGACAGAAGGTATCTTAGCCACCGCGTATTAGAAGGACGTATGGCGTCGTCCCCGAATAGTTTAGTCAGCAGTCTTTTTCCTATTTGCGTCCCAGCGTGCTTTCCCCAGCGTAGCACAGCCAACTAAATCGTCTTCTGTTTTACCTCCTCTCTTTTTCTTTCACTTTCTTCTTCACTCACTTTCTGCCAAAAAGATATTTTCTCTGAAACGAAGCTGCCTCTCGGCTAGGGAATGCAGCCCTTCATCATTTGCCTTCTTCACCGTATGTTTGCGTCATCAGTAATACTATGAGCAGGCTGTTTAATGCAAAAGTGATTAGGTATACTGTTGGTTACCAGAGCGGATGAATAGAACCTTTCAAGACGTGTGGCTCATCAGCGGCAGTGTATCAACGGAAGAGGGACTTCACAAATATACGAGCAGTTGACTGACAGTTTTATTCAATAGGGAAGTTTTGTCACAGGCAGTAGCCAAACACAAATTTCGTAAGGTACCAAATACTGACCTCTTGTTCTGAACGTAGCAATTGAGATTGATTCTCGGCGACCATTCAGTGTTTCGGGCGGTTAGGTGTGCCTGTGGAAGTCATGATCACAGCAAATTTTTTTCTTTATCACCTTCATTGTGCTTACTTCAGTTGAGAACTATTAGTGTAAACTTCACAAGGAGACGTGTCATCTTAATCACTAAGATTGAGGCTTCTGTGCATCAGAAAACGCTTATCATGGCTTTCCAAATTCTGCGCCACGTCAAATATGACGCATTTCACCTCACGATTTTCTAAGCTGATTTTTGTAGATATCTGGAACGTATGAACAGCCTAAAAAAAAAGTAAGCCAGCCTAGGAAAAAAAGACGTGCAATACAATGTTCCCCGTTCGTTACAAGTCAAGTCCCATTACTATATACCTCCAAGCTTCATTTGCTATAGCATTTCCGGCAGCAACTATTAATGCTTGTGGGGATCTCCGAGATTCGCAGCTTCCTTTCGCGGCGCCGCCAGCAGGCCGCACAAAGACGTCTTAGAGAGCTTAGTGGGCGATGGAAGATGTTGGGGCTCGGGAGATACGGTATGAGAAATTGCACAGAAGCAGCACAGCGATGCCAGGACTGGAGGTCACGGGGCAAGAATTCTCTGGCAATACTCAAGGTGGCTAGCTTTTATACTGGCTCCGAAGATGGCTTCAGTCACACGAAAAACAGTGAGCTTCACCACTCCCTTGCTTCCGCATAGAACAGGTTCTCCGCTCCGAGGGGGAGCGCTTTTTCCTCGCTTGTTTTATCCAACACTTTTCCATAGGACGTAGAGGCGAGTGGCGAGCCAGACAGATGAAGGAGCACTATGCGCTGGCGCCTGTTACTCTTACGGAAAGGCTTGTCGACGAGAGCTAGCAAGGCGATAGGTTTAGCTTGGACCAGTCGAGGAATTGCAAAGGGCAGGCTTAGCATGTATTGTTGGGTGAGTTGTTTAGACATTATTTTAAAAAAGGCGCCGAAACTAAACAGCAGACAGCGAACACCGCACGAGACATACGTATGCGTCTCGTGCGGTTGTAGTTCACATTAAGTGTCAGCATGTTACAGCCTTTTTCTAGCTTCAATTCTTTACTTTTTATTTCTTTTCTATGACGCCTCTTTGCACAATATAGTTGGCACCGCGCTTTGATTCTAGACATGCTGCGTTCTTTTTCCGCGATGGACGTAAAAAATAACGTCGCCTCTGGCTTGCATGCCTAGACACCACAGACGCCACCATAGTCGCAGTGCACCCTTCCGCTAACTACTTCCTACCGCTACGCGTCGCATAAATACGCAAATAAACCACTATAACGCTGAAAACAGCGTTTTCGAAACTTTCTAAAACCTCGATTTACTGAATTATGCTTCATTGGTTCGGACACAAGAAATCATTTACGGATTAAATTTTTTGCACATATTAGGAACGATTCGCTACTCCACAATGCTGGGTGCGCCTCGGAAGGCTCCGATGAAACCGTTTTTGCTACACACTTAATTCGCAGCGTAGACGCCCGATAGAGAAGTATGCTCCTGCGACCAAGCAGGAGCCGTAAATAATGGTCTCAGGCAGCTAGAGCGTCGCCCACACACTACAAGCAATACCTTTAATAAACTTCAGGCAGTTTTACCGACCCGAGGTTTCGAATGCAACCATTAGCCGAACTCACTGAACTGTTGCCACGTAAGAACGGTCTTCCAACTTGCAGACGCTTTGACTTTTCCACTGCCGTTATTGTGAGGAAGCTACACACACAGCTTCGAAGACCAGCGCCCACTGACCCCTTATGTCGACTACCACAAAACCCCAAGAAAGGCAGCCTAATACAAGCCAGCTCTCGAGTGGTCGCTTTAGTTCAGTCTTCTTATGAGATAGCTAAATGATGCTTTTATGCAATGCGAATCCTTCTTTTCAAAGCGTTTCACTTTCGTGTAATACTTCTATTTTTAAGGAGGATGACTATGTAGAGGGCTTCCAAAGCTACCAGCAACCACATTAAGAAATTACTTCAAAATTGGAAGGGTGAGAAGTTGTGCGAGCTAGCATAAGCAACCGCGTGGACAAGTGGTGAAGCCACAGTGAGGGCTGCAGCTGATACTCCTAGCTTGTATTAGTTTACTGAACGCTAAAATGCAGCTATTTCTCAACCATTAGAGCACTGTGCAAGACTGTTGAAATAGCGGTAACTTTCGGCTCCATGGGCAAGCGTGTTTGTTCACCATAGGAGTTGTTGATTGGGTGGTTCTCGCAATCAAAGAGCCAACGCGCCAACCAGTCGAAGGCCGCTCTTACGTGTCAGCGCTTCAGAACTCAGCTTACAGTGTAATGGGAAGTGCAGGTTCGACAAGGCTGCGTTTAGTACTGTTACTTCAAAGTGGGAACACACTGGGATTTGTTGTATTTATGGGCATTCTTAATAATGAGTTCATATTTCTTCTGCGCAAGACATAAGCGTACGTACATCGCTTTCAACCAGGGTGACCTTAGTTTGTTATGGCCTTTCTTTCACACACGAATTACACTCCCAGCCATTCTCGCTGTCTGGGTACGATGGCTTGACCAGCATGGAATGTTGAGACAGCGGCGCTCTATGGAAGCTTTTAGTGCAAAGGGTGCAAGACTATTTTCTTCCAGGCGGACAGCTTGTTTAAAAATATATCGGATTGTTTAAAAAATATATCTAAGCGTTATTCGGCAAGTGTTAGCACTCCGTATTGAGAGCTCTTTTGTGGCCCCAAAAGGTATTTCACTCCCAACCTTGAACTGCATGAATGCGACAATTCTGCGGCTACTGCTGAAGTTGTGCAAAATGCAATCGTGAGTGCTTGCCTGTCTGGCGCTAATCACTTTTGAGGGCGCTAGTCGTGTTTCGACACAACAATGCTTGTGCGCAGGCCCAGCTGGTGTTGTGTAGTCTTTGTGATGTATGATATAGCACATTTAGCGCGAGTGTGTTTCGCAATCCTATGCACTTATTCCCGGGCAGTAATGAGCGCGAGAATCTCTGAGAAGCGCGGTCGATTCCGCCCGCTACCTTGTCCTTAGGTGCAGTTATCATGCAGCAATGGAGCTCATTAACCCAGGTCACTGTACACTCGCGTTAAATTATTACACTGCGTTTCGAAGAATTAGGAGCTTCGCTTCGCTCTCTTTCTTCAGTAAAGAGAAGTGCTTAATGCGTCGAGAGAAGCCTTCCATGAAATAGTTTAATCGGGTTAGTTCTTTCTGTGTAGACGCTTGCCCACTCCCTGTAAGTCTCCGAGCACAAACAACCTACTCGTGGGTAAACAAGAATCAACAAGGAGCGTTGGCGAATCGTGACGATTGCGAGCATTTATTTCTGCCGCTGTATTAAATAATGAATGCACGGTCTTACCACACACGAACGAAGTGTACCCTTTGCTCTTCTTTCTTTGATCGTATTCGGGTATGACAAACTGAGCGCAAACACTTCGTCGCAGACCCTCTTTCTAAGCCAAATTAAGAAGTAGTAATATTTCATCCATCGATGCGCATTTTTCATCCTGCTCGCAACTGCTTAGATGTTTGAACTGCTGAGAATTTCCAGTTTTCCTGCTCTTTTTGTTTTTTGAGAGGTTATTCGAAAAATATCTTCCACACCGATTCATGGAATGCAACACATCTGAAAAGAGGCCTAAGATTGGCCTGGTGATTAAGTTTTTTGGTTCGGAATAACAGCGGCTTTGTCTTCATTCTCCTGCGAGCTCAAATAATTGCATACATCTAATCGAACATTTCTTTGTACTCGAGGTTGGATTGCATGCATTGTATGGCATTAAAGAAGCTTGGCCCATAACAAAAAGAAGCTTACACGCTCGTTAATTTCAACCGCGTTATCATGCACTGGTACAGTCGGCGGATTCGGAATGCCTTGTGCCTAAGTATTCTGCGCCTTCCTTTTGGTGTTAACATTATGATTTACGACTGGTAGCACCAAATTCTTTGACAAATTAAACTCACCTGCGAGAAACCTTCCCGAATCCACCGCCTTATTTTTCTCTGTTAACCCGCTTCTCCGCTACAAGTAGTGTATTTCCCTGTTTGGTAGTTACCGGTGCTTGTGGAAACAGTAACAATAAGTTAACCCCGCATCCCTAAAGATAGATCATTTTATGTCGGCCGTCGCAAATAAATCAATCGCTTGCGAAAGGCCACTGGAAGACGTGTCCATGTGTTCATTGGAATCGAGAGAAAATAAAGAAAATGGCAACGACGAAAAAGCTACTTGTTTTAGAGTCCCCGCTTGCCTCCATTACACAGGATATTCCGGGCTAATGGAGCAGGATGACCATGGGTGCACTAGTTTGAATGGTACTTCCGCATCGTGAAGTTAGTTTCACCACTTGAGCAAGAATTCAGGCTCAACCGAACTTGAATTTCTGGCTTTGAATTTCTGAACTTGAATTTATGATGGGATTTGGAAACTGTGGCGGTGCGTTTGGCGGCAGCGCGTGGTTAGGCTTGTCGAATGATTAATTTTTTGCCCTAGAGACACATTTTTCACTGCTCTGCCGCATCGGATGACATATGGCACGCTACGCCAGGCGAGTCATGGACTTTTGACTGCGTCGTCCATTACACTACTATATTTACCACTGTGGTGAAATGCAAGTGGTGAAATCAGTGAACTGCGAGCGCATAGGAACTCGCGCATTCATAATTTTTCTTTTGTCTAGTAGTTTCTCTATTTTATCTGTATTGAATGTCAGAACTGTTGCAGATGACAAAAGTTTTGTTTATACTCATAGACCTCCGCCAATCGTTATATAGCTTACGCACCGAAATAAATGTGGCCCTGAACTTGACAAATTGAAACTGTGTGAAGAATCATTGCAATCTTAAAATAAGTGCGCAAAGGAGTGAATATATATATATATATATATATATATATATATATATATATATATATATATATATATATATATATATATATATATATATATATATATATATATATATATATATATATATGCAATACGATATTGAAGGAACACGGAGGACTAAGAGTAGTTGGCCCACATTGATTTTTCTTCATTCGCAGCACACTCCAGGTGTCCACCCAGTGTGAGATGGCTACAGTGTCCTTTACTACTAATGACCCATATGCATAAGGGCACTGTGTACCTCGAGCGTTCCTCGCTGCTTTGGGAGAACGCACACAGCCTCCGCAGAGAAAGGACGCTCGCGTCTGGATCTATATTGACTGGTGGCGTCGCAGCAACACTCTGGGGCCTCCTCAGTGTTGCTCCCTTCGGTCGCTAGCCTGTCCAGTAGGGCGCTGTCGTCGGATTAGGGAACTTCATTGCGGGAGCACTGACGTGTCAGCCCAGTTTCCCAGTTGCCATGTGCGGGTGATGCTCGTGGCAGTCGCATGAAGGAGCGCTCTCAAGCGGAAACAACCACAAGTGAAAAAAGAAACCTCGGTACGCGAACGCATTCTTGGCCAGAGCAATGGGCCGAGTTCAAACGTAAGGTGCGGGCGCCAACCCCCCCCCCTCCCCTCCCCCCCATCCCCCACCCACCCCATATTCTCTGACGTGCCAGCACGCGAGCTCCATGCCGTCCGTGAAAGACGACACGATCCTCAAGTGCAGGCTAGCCGAGTAGAACAAACCGGTGAACGACACAAGGATCCTCAAATTTATCTTCTGGTTGTGTGTACATCACAGCCGCGCCGGATCAAACAACTAAACCATAAATCCCGAAGGTATAAACAACGAAATAATTATTCGCAAAAGCAAAAATAAAAAGCCGCCGCCGCTTATCCGCATTACCACAAATGTGTCATTGCGACTTATATTCTTATCTTCCACTTCGTAAATTCCCATTCATCGCCCCCCCCCCCCCTCCCCAGAAGAGAAAAAGAAGCAGACGTGGCAAAAAACCAGCACCCTGTGTTGTGCCACCTCGTACTGTGTCCCGTATCAACGCGTTTTCTCGACATGTTCTGTAACCTTCCCCACCTAACCCAACTATTGACCGTTTTCTATCTCTTTTTTCTGTACATTCATTTCTTTATTAAGCATCCTGGCATTCAGCAACTGTAAGGTAGCATTCCTCTAGCCAACGTTAACCTTACAGTACGTGGTCAACACGCCATAATAAATCAGCACTTGCTGCAGTTTCAGAGGAATAAAAAAGGAACTAAAAGGGGCTATGATGGAATCCAGGCAAAACGCACCTGGTCTCAGTGCAGTGTGTCAGCATTTTAGGCAACGCCAGCAGCGCTGATGTGCGCCATCAATTCATACGTATTTGTCGAGTTGTTTCTCGCGATGTACCATAAAGACACCTATATTTTCAACCCATTCCTTCAGTAATTGGAATTCCCCTGAGCCATTAACGGTCTAGAGTTGACGAAAAGAATAATCAATATAATTTACGTCAATGGAATTCTGGACGAGGGAAGAGCACCCAGCACCCAAGTCACCATTCCCTAATTCCCTTCCTTTGTGGAAATAAATTGATTCATTCATTCAATCTGCATAAAATGGCAGCGCAAACTTCGGTAATATGAATATAAGCTACCCAGCCAGAAATAAAATGAGTCGAGAATGATATCCCAAGTCGAGGAGCGATAGAAAAGTTGGATGAGACAGTGGCGCACACATAATGTCACCAATACCCTGGCCTTTGGCTTGCACACAAGCAAGAATAGTAATGGTAATACCTGGCGCTTCCGCCCATGTGACGCCAGAATTATCAGCGCTATTTCTCTGCGCGATGGTTCCGGATCCAATCGGACGATATCTTTAGGATTTCTTCACTGAAAAGAAAAACAATCTTGATGTAACCTTGATGTGCCGCTGCCTCTCTTCTTTTTTCCATTCCGCCACTTTGTGTACCTTTTTCTTTTCTTTATTCCTTCATTTCTTTCCATTTCTTTTGATCATTTCTTTCATTCTTCTTTTCTCCTCTCTCTCTCTCCCTCTCTATCACCCTCCCCTCATTATTTTAAACTTCTTCGCGTTCCTCCCTTTTCTTTTTTTCTTTACTACCATCTTTTTGCCGTTCTTCAGCATTTTTCTCTTTCCTTTTCATCCTTGATTCCTTTTTTCCTTTGTCTCCTTCCCTTTCTTCCTTCCTTCCTTACTTCCTTCCTTCCTCTCATTTTCTGTGCTAATAAATACCCTCACAGTCATATAGTATTCATAATCGTTTCTGTGTTCAGGTGCTGATAAAAGTGCTGCGCGAATTTTATTGTACACGTATATTCGCCGCCTCGGCACCGAAGTGTCCTGTCGCTGCTCATTCACGAGCAATACGTATCGGTGGCGCACAAACGAACAGCAATAAACGGCGGCATATTAGGCAAGTTTGCGCATATAGGAAGCGATCCATCACGTGCCGCGGGCATATTATTCAGCTCGCAGCGGTGTGCGAAAATACAGCATCACGGTAATATTCCGAATCAGCATGAGCTTGTGCACCAAGCTTCGAGAAAAATGGGCCCGCGAGTTTTTGCTAGATTTGCGGTGCTCGGCGCCTTCTTTTTTTTTGTGCGCCATTCGAATTTTCTCTTGTTTCTTGCTGCATTTCTTATCCCTTTTTTTTCCGTAGTTCAATGTTTCTTGTTTTTATTGGCTCTTCATTCCCTCTTTTTGTTCGCTTTTCTCTTTTGACCTTCTCTTGGCGAAAGACCTTGCTTGTGGGCTACAATCATCCTTATAATCTCTGTTAAGCCTACTGCGTTCAGTTAGGCCTTGTTTTTGCTGTTTTTTACGTGCGTCGTGCACACGCCGGTGCTCTAGCGGGAACAGGAAAGAGTGCTCCTCACCCTTTCGAAGTGACGCGCCGTGTTTTTCTCTTCATTTTGGTTTACAACAAATGCTTATCCTTTTGATCGAGCACTTGTGCCTAATACGCATCTCTTCTATTTTATTTTTACACTGTATTCTTTTTGTCGCCTTAAATTAAATTTTTCCCTTATTCGGTGACAGGAACAACCTTCTCTTTTAATAAGAAGGCGCTCAACCGTCCCAAACAAAAGTTAATATGCAACGGGCGTTCTGATCACAGGAGAATTGCTTGGTGCAGTGTCGTTTTTGTCAAGAAATAAAGAATTAAAAAGAACGAGTAACTAAACAGCGCACATAAAGCCTTCCGACACCATTCCAAGTAAGACTGCAATTGCTCTCGACGCCTTGACGGTATTCCGCCTCGTCCGGAAGCCTGGCTGAGCATATATGAAATTCGCGGGTCACTGACCGAGTCCAGAAGAGAGAAATGACGTTTTGGGGCACGTTACCATTCTTTTGTTCACACTGAGGTCAGCGACTGAAAACTTCAACGAGTGAGGCTCTGCAATTTCGTAGTCGCACCTACCGTGGGCTAGGGGTCGTAGTGCTCCCAAAATGTCGTTTATTCTTTGTATACGTGGCCAGTGACCCGTGATTTATATTTATTCACAGCTGCGCTTGAAGTCAGCGATACAAAAATAAAGCACTGATTCGAAAGACCTAATAAGCGACGAAGCAAAGCTTGCCCTCTGTACTTAAGTCGGTAATTTAATATGAAAAAAAAACACTTAAGCGCGTGTGACGTGTTCCTTTACTTTGCTGTGATGCGCGCAGAAACTGTCTCAGCTACATCGACAGTAAGCTCAGAAGCTGGCACGCGCTTTTGATAAGCACAATAAAACTGGTTCCATTGCAGGATACGCCGGCCATAATTCAGCAGAGCGAAAAGCAAGAACTCTCGTAGATGCATGTCTAGGTCTATATTGGGAAAACTTACTTCTGATCACGGCCGTGTACCTGCGCAGCCCATGTGTAGCTTAGGCTGACCAGAACATATTATTTTAACAGGCTGAGCTATGGCATCCGGATGAAGGGAAAAAATGGTTTGAGGAAATTAAAGCCGCGGTAACCTCTTCACTTCTCGGTAGGCACCTAAGTCGCACCGCGAGGGAAGGTAAGAAAGTCGGAGTGGAGGAAGGAAGAGAGAAAGAGGTAGCACAGCACAGCGCTCCGGAATAATTTCGACTACCTGGGAATCTTTAATGTGCACTGATATTGTCCCGTAAAGGGTTGTCTTTTATTGCTCACCTCCTTCGAAACGCGGCTGTTGAGTCCGGGTTCGAGCGCTTCGAGCAGCTTTGATGCTAGAAGCAAGAGGGTACGAAAAGCAGAAGCCTGGTGAGAAAAACTGGACCCCAAAAGGGGAGAATGAAAAGAGAAGAAAAAAATATACATCGACTTTCTGGTCATTAGTGCATAGTTCTCAGGGTGGTTGTGGGTCATTTATGAAATTTATTTTTTTTCTGATCAGTTAGAGTCTTCCTCATGCCAACTTCTCCAATTTTATATCATGACACACTTTGAAGGCCCTTCAGTCGTCAGTAGGAGCCTCTGGATGAAGCAGGTCTAATGTTTTCGAATTACATTCAATATTTACATAGCAATTCTTTAATCTTAAGTAATTAGGGGACCATGAATAGTGAAAAAGCGCACAGTATAAATCTGCTGTGTTGCAATGAAACGGGACACATAAATAGCAATGAAAGGTAACAGTTTTACTGTGCACTCGCACCACTGAGATATAATGATAGCCTAGTGGGCGACAAAATCATAACTGCACTAAAATGCAAATGATGACTAAGCCTTCTTCAATGTAAGGCCTGAAGTGGCATTGAAATTTAAAACAAATCGAGTTTCAATCGACCAATAGAGACAAAAAATGTACGCTTTTGTTCGCGCAGTTCATTATTCGCAACATTTTTTAGCCAATTGCGAGATCATGAATGCGAAACCCGCACACAGAATGAAGCATCAGTGAGAAGAAATTCTAACGTAAGTTCATTTTTCTCCCAAATTAGATTTCAAAGAATAGTGGCCAGTATCTAGAAGCCTTATTCACCAGCATGCTTAACGGTGCCCCGTCGAAGCATGCTCGGACACAGTTTGTGTGGGCTTTGGATGGAGCGTGGGCAGCAGCAAGCTTCTATCGAGGAGTAGCCGTTGATGCAGTAAGGACCCCACAAGTCTGAAAAACAAGAATTACACAAAACACAAAATCGGAACATAAGAATTTCATTTTTTACACCTAAGGAAGCTAGCTCGACACATGTCTAATTCCGGCAACGTCGAAGAAATTTTATATTCTCATTTACACGGCCTGTTCTTCATAATATTTACAGACCAGGCAAGGAGCGTCCACTGACTAGTATATTGTAGTGTCGTTGTTTGGTCAAAACACCACAAAATAAAACAGGTTTATTTTGCAGTTCACGGATACATGGTGTTACGGTGTTGCATACGGACAAAAAAAACGTATATTTTTGTTCTCAATGCAGTCACCAGATCTATAGTTCTTGAATTGGATGCCGACATGGCACAGGAAAGGGTAACGGGTGTGGCACGCGACAATCTGCCACTCAATGTTTAAAGATACTCTGACTCCAATGTACGGCAAGATAAAATTTATAATGCCCTCATGGATACATTCTCCGTTGTCCTAAGACATCTCTCGGTAGACACCATATTCAAACGCTTAACCTAAGACCAAATTCTAAGACCACTGGAGCAAAAGGAACACCGCCCAAGTTCTCTTCTCCATCTATGAGCAATACCAAACGGAGCCACCGACTCGAAGCCTGTGGGTGTTTCCTGCACCTCTGCGAACCTTCCAGAAAGTTTTCCAAGATAAGGGCTTCATAAATCGCGCTCTTTCTGTCTTTCAAGTGGCACTTGACGTTCAAGGTGGCGACCAAGACATGCCCTCGCACTGCGGTTTTCCTTCAGCTGTCTGTTTCTCTCGCGATGCGGGATATACGTTAAAATGTTTTTTTTCTTGGATTTTGTAGCAGTTTTTCTGAAACTTTGAGAAATATCTGTATCGAGGGATGTGCAGGCGAAATGAACATGAATTTCTCCTCCTATGCGACTGAAAAAAAAAAGAGAATTCTCTTTCCTGAAGTCGTTTGTTCTTACCGTGAACTCCTATTTTTCCTTCCGTGCTATATTTGCAGCTATTTCTTTCAAGTTCGCATTCGCATGACAGAAGGAGGAAAACTAAAGTGATATTATAGCAGTGGGATCCCTTTTTTATACCTTGGCAGACACGAACCGTCCTTTTTTTTTCCTGCGTTTCGGTTCGAGGTCTCTTACGGGAAGAACTTTCTGCGACTCTTTCCGCGAGCAAAAAAGGAATACCAATCACTTCTGTACAGCTGCCGTATCTCCCGGTGACGTCCTCACGACCAGGCTCATGTTTGCTGCTCCAATTTATTTTCTTCTCTTCAAATTGCCCCATCTGGCGCACCTTATCAGAACGCTTGAAAGCTTTTGACTCGGGGCAACGTGGTGCTAGTGCCGTACTTTCTCATTTCTGCCGCAAAGGTGTGTTGTTAGCTTACATGTTGGAGAGGGCTAGAAAAAGAAGTAAATCAAAAGTTCCCTGTCCGCGCCGCCTTGTTGTTAGGCACATCAGAATCCCGAATGCACATTCTTCTGTAAGCCACCAAATCTTACGGAAAGAAAAGTAAGCAATTATACAGCTAATAAAGTTAGAGGCACATGCACATTATATTCTTAACAAGGTTTTAAAAGGTGATTAGGTATAAAGCGTCCTGGCACCGCCGTCCTGTCACGCAGCGATGCTCTACTGCATTGACACCTGCACCTATCTTCGTGTGCATACTGCTTCGTGAACTATTTCCTGGGTGGCAGATTATTTGCCGGACTCATCAAGAATGACGCCGTGGAATTATTTATCCTTCATAATGGTGTGCTACAGGGATGGACGGTTCACCGACGTTAGGAAACATAATTCTTATCCGACTCACTTGGGGCTTACATGATCAATCAGTCCTGAATATTACCTCCACCTCTGTGTCGTTAGTTGCGTTTGAGCTTTCTGTGAGTTTAACAATGCGCAGCAAAGTCACCAACAGCTGTGGACACCAAAAGACACCACCTGACCAATTATTTTCAGTTTGCTTGAAACCTACGCAATTAAATCCGGATGCTTAAGATTCGCTGGTTCACAACCGATGAGTGCTCAATATGTTCTGCTTTCCTTGCCCAGGCTGGCGAGCAGGGCACTGTAACATTCGTGCAATCCACTAGATTGCTCCCAAGACATGTGTATATCCTGCCCACATGTCGCAAGACGGTTGGTTATGGCGGTTTTTTTTTAAGCTTCTCTGACCATCCTCTGCCCAAAAATTCGCTACGCTCCAATGGTTGCGGGGCATCGTCCATGGAATGCATGGCCGAAAAAATTATCGTAAAAGACGCATTAGCAGCAGGGCTATATGGAACCTCCGCTGAAGTTTTCCCTCTCGATTTCAGCGCCGTAACAGCCTAACGAAAGCAGCAAGAAGTTTTTTGGAACACTTGTAGTTCTTTTCCACTTCACCTTCGTGCGCTTATTGGCGCGGGCTTCTGCGGTCTGTCGAAGCCACACCTGGCGTGCGTCAGCTATCTGGACAACGTCGAAAGAAGCTATGCGAGGAATGTTATCAGCCAAACACGGGCTTCCAATCGTTCAGAGCGTGCTCTCGGGTTTGCAGCAGACCAAGGCGCTGACGGCAGCAGTTGCTTGCTTGCTTGCTGTTGTCAGGAAGAATGAAAAGGAAAGTGCACAGGCCTGCCCACTGGCTCAAGCTGAGCCACAATCGCTACCACGTGCTGAAAGTAGCATAGTTAGAAAGATAGGATAGAAAGATAGGATAGAAAAGACGCGTGGTATAATGTCCCAGGCTGATCCCGGGGGCAGTGCAGTACCGGGCCAACCTGTAGCGGAAAGGAAGCAAGCTTCAAACACTCCGCGGTATTTCCAAAAATAAGTTTAATATATTGAGTCCAAATGGTACCCGTATCGGATATTAAATCAGATATCAGCTATCGGTTACGGCAGAAGTTTTCAATCGCTTAAAGGAACAATTGCTGTACCACCTTGCCAGCGCAGGTTCCTTATAGCCGTATAAATCAAACCATTTCTCCTCTCTTAACAGTGCAATGACCTCTGTAGGTGCCTCTCGCCTTTCTAGGCGCCGAGTCATCGCAAAAACAAAAAAAAAACTCTTTTTTCAGTGGGAAGAGCAGAATACGTCAGACGTCAACGTCATAACCCCGCCTGGTAAGTTTTTTTCTTGCTTTTTGCTTCGCATCAATGAGTTTGCCGGCGCGCGCCTTTGTCTCGAGGCAGCTCATTATCGTGCGTCGCGCTGTGCGTGACGCACGGTTATCGCTATTGGTGCACAGAAACGTGCGAGCTGCTTCATTCACAGACGGTGCGCTCGAGAGTGTGGTAAAATAGCGAGAAACCAAAGAGGGCGCACGACAAGCATGGCGCACTACCTATACCACGCAGAGATGTCAACAGAGCAGAAGAAGAGAACAAAATGTATATCTGTTTTTCCTACCAAAACGTACTGTGACACATGATCTCCACTGGGTGGCCGGGTACCGCCTTCCCGCTTTCCGAAGCAGGCGCCAGTGAAGCCAGCGGAAGTTGGACGCCATGTCCCAAAAGTCCGGTGTCTGCGTTTCTTTCGCCCTTTCATTCTCCGTTTTTTTTTGCGTTGTTTTCGTGTAATGTCTGCGGTTATATGAAAGGAATAAGCAAGCTGAACGGAAAAATGTAAGCATTGTTTGGAGAACCCTGTGGTTTCAAACAAACCGAAGAAAACAGGCATGCAGTTCTCACGAAAGAAAGGAAAAACAACAAGAAAGAAAGGAAAGGGGACGACAAAGGGCTTCGAGATCATTTCTCAGCGCTTGCGGATAGCGTTGAATATTTTTTTCTGTTTTGAAGACGTCCGGAATAGCGGGACAAAGCCGTTACTCGAAGGTCGCTCTGAATTTTGTGGACTCTACTCGCAGGAATTAGAGCGTGTAATTCAATAAGCACTTTGCATCTTTGCGGCTCTTTGTAATGTTTTATACGCACCCCACATATTTCTCATGACGCCATCAGCCTTAGGAAAAATGCACGGCAATGCCAGGCATCTAGCGTAGATTAATTTTCTTTGCTTCTCATGACCTGACCTTTCGAGACCGGAAGCTCTGAAGGAATTTTGGCCCTCCATTAAAGCATTGAAAGGATTTTGCGGTAAAAGTTTCTGTGACTTACTCTTCACTCTTGAACTCTACACATGTGATTTTGAGATGAACAAAATATGCGCTGGATGTTGTTAGGACTTTATAAGCTGAAAGAATCACTCGAGTGCATTCTACCACTGTGAATATGAATTTTCTCTACAAAAGGGCTCTCATCAACCACCTTCCGACCATTAAATGTCATGCAAATAACTGTGTCAGAAAGGTTCAAGAAACTATGCAGACGATCTGGTACCGTTGCAAGTTACGATATCAGCGCGCCGTCAAGGGGTAGGCTTTGTCTTGTAGCAATGCAGCAATGCTGATAGCTGAGAAAATTTGCAACAACATTGAGACGACAGCATTTATTACAGGTGATATAAGATTTTCTACAAAATAACTCTGTCGGCAGAAGTTTTCTGTGTACTTGAGAATACTGCAGGTCTGCCGGCTGCTTGGTTTCCTTACATAGGAGGCAATCAGGAAGCCGCCTCTGACATCTTTTCCTGAACACCGGGTCTCTGAACAGAAGGGAGACACACACACACACACACACACACACACACACACACACACACACACACACACACACACACACACACACACACACACACACACACACACACACACACACGCACACGCACACACACACGCACACGCACACGCACACGCACGCACACACACACACACACACACGCACACACACACGCACACGCGCGCACGCGCACGCGCACGCGCACGCACACGCACACGCACACGCGCACACGCACGCGCACGCGCACGCGCACACACACGCGCACACGCGCGCACACACGCGCACACGCGCGCACACGCGCACGAAACCTCTCAGAATCTCGCTGAGAACGCAAACAATCTGCACAAATATCATAAACTGCATGTAAGCTGCTGCAGGGGCCTACTGCAGAGAACCCTGACCGCGATCTCATGTAAAGCTTAAGCCAGTCAGTCAGTGCACGTTAAAAAACACCAGATTGCGGAAATATCCGAGCGCTCCACTCGAGTGCAATTAGAGAGATAGTAGAGTGCAATTTCGGACGCCGGCAACATCTCTGCCTTCTCTTTTTTCTTCATTTAATAAAGCACTTTTATACTACAGCTACATATTGAAACGCAACATCTGCGTTGCTGTAGGAATGGCTGCATTCGCCTTTTGCGTTTAATTTGGTGTGCCGCCGGGAACTTGATGAACTACGAGACTCGGCTGCTCCCTATATCCCAGTAGATTTCGTTCCTAATGCTCAATAAGCAGCTTAGCAATGCCGGATGAACGTTAGTGGCAGGCGCATGCGTCAGATGGCGGCAGCTGTCAAGCAGACTTGCCACTCCGCAGGCACAGCTGGCTCCTCGTGGAACCAGATCGCGCCTACGTCTCCCACGTGCGTCTGATTTCAACCGCTAGCAGACGAATCTCCGCTACTCGCCAGAGGGCACCGCATCTTGTGAAAAGAAACGGATTGGGCTAGTAAAGCTTTTGCCTTAATAAAGGGGTCCACACCGATATATCCGCGCGCATCAGAGCGATCATTTCAAAGTACACTTGCACACAGGCAGACATGCTTGGTATCAATCGACAAAAGTCAGGGAAAAATTCCTGCGTTACAACGAAAAATGAACGCATAAAAAAGCTGACCGAATAAATTTACGTCAAAATTTTTTGCACCGTAAACGATCTCAAGAGTTGTAACTTAGGAGTACCTCCGTGGGAAAAAGCGTTCCCACTGCATCCTTCTCAGTATTGAATTTTTGAATTTCCTGGCATTCTATTTCGGATGTTCTGCATCACTTGCCCCTCAGTTCCTGTCTCCCTTTCTCCCACTCGTCGTCCCCCCTCCTACCACTATTCTGTGCTCCCTTTCTTTCAGCGCACACCCTCCGCAACCTTAAATTTAATGCTGCGCGAACAAAAAGACAAACAGGAACAAGAAAAAATCATTTGTGCAAACCGCACAAGAAAGTTAAAACGAGAGAAAGATATCTACCAGTTACTTGTTTTCGTTTCCTTCTAGCGTATGATAAGTAAGTGCACAGGCCGCTACCGGGAGCGAAGGAAAGGATGAGAAGCATGCGAGCGATTGGCAAGTAATGCATGCAAATGTTTCTCTGGAGGGCACGCTTCTTCGAACAGAATACTGCAAATAGTTTTCCAGTAATGCGTCTTCGTTCGGAAGGCACAAAACGGAAAAAAATATCAATCGAGTTCCTATTTCTCGCTTAAACTCTATGTATTTGCTTCAGCAAAGATTCTCTCTTTATGCTCGTGGCGGAGCTCATGTTTTCCATGAAAAGCTGCCGAAACGCACGAAGGAAAAAAACAACATGAACCAGTGCGCATGGGAGGCACTCACTATTAAGACGCGTGCCGTATTTGCCTTGGCAGAAGGCAAGAGCATTTGAGGGCGCTGGATTTATCGCGTGGATCGGCTTTGCAAATAAAGGACTTGAATCTGTGCTCTTGAACGCAAACTGTATATTATCGGAAAATACTGCACGCTAATAGTGTTGGTGCGAGTGCCTTAGTGCGGGTTTTCGATATTGATATTGTACAAAATGCGCCTGTGAAATTTTTTATACTTACTTTAACTTTCAAATATTGCTACCCAGTGTCAAGCGATAGTACAACAGATGGAGCCTTTTTTCTTGTTGCTTGAAGCGAAACAAAAAAAGAAGATCTAGAACGTGCTTACGAATTTCTAAAAAAAAGCTATTCACACTGCTGTGGTCATTTAGTAAGGCAGAAACTTGGGCTAGTTGGATATTGTTTGAACTCATATTTTCTAGCGCTTAGTGAACACAAGGGACAAGGACACAAATACACAGGACGTACGCTAGTCCTGTGTATTTGTGTTCTTGTCCCTTGTGTTCACTAAGCGCTAGAAAATATGAGTGCTGTGGTCAGCACAGAGTGGTCAACACAGAGTTAAACTGAAAATCGAGAAGAAAGCATACAAGAGGACAGAAAATCTATAAAAGGCGGTATTTTAAGCGCTTTAGTTAGCAAGTAACGCGCTCAGAACAGCTACTGAAAGAAGGCGGGTTAAGTCGGCCACATGGCAGTCTTGTCAAGTACAATGTGCTCACTCTTAAAAGGGTACTGGAAAATAGGCGTGAGCTTCAGAGGGTGAATGAGCGCACAGGGTTCTCTGCCTACATTCGAGTAGTGAAGGAATGAAGAAAATAGAAGGAAGGACGTTGCCGATAGGACCTTTCCGCTTTTGTTTGTTCATGCTGAAATCATGTTTTTGCAGGAGTAAGGAAGTATCGGTCAATTTTCATTTTCTAAAACATGTTTGCCGCTCTTTTCATTATTGTTTCTTCGAGGGCTATCAGAAACGGGTGTAAAATATAAATGAGGCAGTAGTTAAACATTTTTTCATTTCCCTTTAATATGACAGATATTTTGCCCATTTCGATTGTTTTAGTACCTACGATGAAATCTATAGATTAAAAATATTATCTGCAAAAGGGCCCTGCAAATTTTATACGTGCTATCTGCAAGCCATAGCAACCAGAACTGGATGGTCATATAAAGGTGCGATGCAGTAAGAAACAATTTATTGGCATCTGTGTTCTGCACGGCGATTGATCCACTCACTGCGCTTGAAGCAAAGCTTAGAGCTTTGCTGGGGAATACAGGTGGAATCAGTGTTGTAAAAAAAGCATTAAGCTTCTCAGCAAGGCAGATGCACGATACAGGCTCTTCATAAGTCGCTATTTCTCTTAAGCCCAAGTATCTTCTTTTTTATTTGAGAAATGTATCATTTGGAGGTTTCCAAAACATTTCGAAATAATGTGGCGTATCTACCAGATGAGCGATCCTGAAACGGCAGCTCTGCTGTTTGGAGTTCTTTATTTTTTAGCCAGTCTCCTGTTTTGCCTATTACGATACGATTTGAAAACTTTCAAACCTAGCGGATCATGATTAGACATAAAGAGATTGAAACTTATTGAAACGTTTTATTTTACACTCTTCATTCTTATATTGATAAGTGTTACCCAAAGGTTGTCGGTGTATTAATTTAGAGAAGTGTGTTTTTCTGCGGAAAACACTTGATGCTTATGTCCCTGGCGATGTCTATAAATAACTCATATGCTATGCCGGGATTCTCAGATGTGAGAACGAGAGACCAATCAGTGACAAGTACAAATCCACGAAAGTGACGAAGTGACTAATTCATAATTGACTGCTGGAGAAAATTTCACAATCAGGACTGAAATTTAACAGACTGTACTGAGTGTCCAGTTGGTCAGACATTACGCTCAACAAAAACATAGCGTTTTGACAGGACGGGCTGCTACTAACGGATAGCACCCGTCCTTTCCTCGCCTTTCTTTGTCCTGTCGAAACATTGTGTTTTTGTTTATTAGAACTGCCAACAGTTACGCATGACAAGGATACAAATAGTGCTTGACGGTCAAAGGTATCGCGTGCAATAATTCCACGAAAATTCGCTGAAGAGGCAACATCAACAATTAAAATAATAATTAATGCTATTATATGAGAGTGAGTCCTTGTAGCCTGGTAATCAAATTCCTAAAACCGTTGAACTAACGCTCGATGCGCAAGAAATGTTAATATTTAAGTCTCATTCGACAGGAGTACAACGAATCTAGAATATATATTTTAAATACCAAGAAATTCGCTTCTGTTTCCTGGTGGCGCCCTGTAAGTGACCAATATGACATTAGTTTTTGCTGTAAGAGTTTTGTTATTGGCTAAAATGAGAAAAAATCTGGCCGACAATAAACATTAAGATCATATTGCGCATAAAGGCTCATGTCACCCTATCGCGATGGTCGGTATCGGCAAAAACGTTCATTAGGTCAGCATTATAAACAGTGTAGATTTCTGTGATTAAAGCAACAATAAAACTACGCTGAATGTTTTTTTTTAAATGCATATACAGGCTTTTACGCCTGATGTAAATTAATTCTCTCAAGAAGATGGTAAAATATCCACTGAGCCCATGCTTTAGTTTTGTTTAATTCAATTAGTATCCGTGTACCCAGCGATGACCACGGAAAAATCTTATTACATAAAGTTTCATCTCCCTCGCCGTTTCTTTTAGGGTCAGGGGCTTGAGCCGGACCCATTACAGCACTCTTTCCGCTAGGCGCGCTGGCATTCGTGCCTTCCAGTATTTTTTTTTTGTCGTCACACGTATTTCGCATTTCATCTACATGCTCCCTACCTTATTATCCCCTCCTCTCCTACTTCATCACAGTTCTAAAGCACAGGGTTAGTTTGTTGGGTCACAAAACACTATAGCTCTCGATGCTTTTGAAGACTCGTTTATCACACGAGCGCATATTGCTTTCTGTGACCGACCCTGCCGACTACACGAATTATTTTCAACTCAGGACAGTCACAGTTACCGTATGTGGCCAGCAAATTTCATTTAGTTTACTGCAATAACCAGCGCAGACCACCCGATTTACTTCCATTACTTTTTCCCATAAAGTTAAAACAAAGGTTTGAAGACGTGAAAAGTGCTCAACGCTTCCACGTTTATATATGCTGCGCACATCCGGAGTCTTTACCATTCGTAAGCAATAACCCCGCTCTTTCTTTGCATCGCAGTCACCGCTGCCTGGCCTAAGCGCCCCGATATAAGTGCAGTGCTGCAGACAGAGAGAGAGAGAAATGGAATCTAACTCATAGTCATGCAATAACCGGTGCCTGAGAAGGGAAATCGGAAAAGTGAAGACGGAAAGAAGGGGATTCAAAACCTTGCGTTTTATTTGCGCCATCATTTTTTTAATTCTCTAGTTTCCCGTAGCACCCTCACTGCAGATTAGTTTCAGCCTTCCTTCTTTTTCTGCCCTTAACTTATTCCGTATCTTTTCTTTTTCTCCCCTGTACGTACAAATCTCTTAGGAAATAGCACTAGAAGTACCACTTCTGGCTGCAATTTTTCAATGAAACTTTTATTTTGTACTTTAAGCGCCGCTCCGTCTGTATGCCTCTTTTTTATGTTTCCTGTTTCTTCGTCTAAGATTGTTCTCTTTAAGGAAACACAGGTACGTAGACGTGCGTTGGGCAGAGCGTCAAGCTTTCTTTTTTCGGCTCATCCTGGGAATGAGTTCGACAACTTGATGGAGCGCGATTTTGTCGAGGATAAGACAATTATCCTCGATCAATCAGAGATAGCTTCAAATATACTGAAAGAAAAAATAATGCTGCTTTTGCACTTCTTGCTTGTATCTTTATTTTAATTTTTTTTCGCTACTAAAGGGAAACGCAGGTGGAATAACTGTGGTTAATATGCGAGAATATGTTTCCAGTGTTGCACAGTATCTTGCGAAAATGGCTGATCGGGCTAGTTCGTGGTTCTTCTCTAAAGGTTGCACTCTGCTGTTTCCCAACTGTTGCGCACAGTAGCAGCGGCTTCCCTAAACGGGTAGGCAAGTTGATATAAATAAACGTTTCGACCATTCCCAATCAGAAAATAGATGTGAGGGTATGAAGAAATTAGAATTGAAGCGGGCTTCTTTCTTTTTCTTAGCGGTAACGACTTGTGTCTCATAACCAGGTGAAAAATTCCCTAGAGATTGGTTTACCTCCAGATTTTTTCTAGAACTTCTGCGATCATTTCTTAGTGAATCTCGGTTGAAACTGCTCAATCGACTGGATGGGCGAAAACATAAATTGCATAGGACCTGCCGTTGATATGGGTTGACTACATTATAGCCAAACCTGCTCACATTTCAAGCAAACAATGCGATATTCTTGACATAGCTTCAGTTATGTTCAACCCCTTTTATTAATCAAGCACTGTGTTCGCGAAATTTGAGCGTAGTTAGAAGGAAGCAATAGAGAGGAAAAAATAGAAATTGTGGAATGTACACGTAAAGAATAGAGCACACTTTTAACAGGAAGGAGTAAAAATGGAGTACGCTCCCCTCTAGCACAAAAGGGACTGCGCCAGAGGACAGCGAACTTCCTTGTTTACTCCTAATAGTGGTATTAGTGTTTAGAGCGCAGTTAAGAGAAATAGCGTAAATTATTAGTCAGCAATAGAAGGGAAACATAGCCGAGGGCATACGAGAGTAAGATGCAGCACTAAGAAAAGGAAATTAGCCACAGTAGATACACCGCGACACGTGCAAAATAGAGGCAATTACTATACTGTGATGAAGCCCGTTTGTCCTCTGGTGGACTTAACCGGGTCGGTGGCGGTGCCTTGGAAGTAATCACATTTGGAGAAACGTCTTTCGTTTCCCATTCAGCTACTTTCTTCCGATGACTCCATCATTATAGGCGTTTCCATGAAAGATAGTAATTTCTCTGCTTCTCGGCCTCGGGTAATTTCCCCAGGCTCAGGCTAGCCCTAAATGTTTCATTTGTATTAGAACAGAGGCAAACTCAAATCTAGCATGCTGCACAGGCACTAAACTGTCGCCTTTGCCCGTGCATTGGAAGTGCACCAACGACAGGTAAGTATCTGGCGTACCACTGCGCACAGACCGTCCCTGATTGTTTCTTTGCACAGGCTGTACATAGCTTACGTTATATCTGACAGCCGTGCCTATAACGTTCGCTCAGAGATAATGCAGGAACCCACACTTTCGAACGCGGCCGATCGCACTAGTTTGTAATTCACGACTGTGTTTTCTCTCGTCCTTGTCAAAAAGTCGCGCAATGCAGGATACTATGCCGACTCCTCAGCGCCGGACGTACAGCTCACCTTCAAATTCGACCAAGGTAAAGCACAAACAGTTTGAAAGAGAGCTGTATGTCCAACGTAAAGGAATCTGCATGGGATCCAGTATTGCGCCCTTTCTAAGTGACCTTATGCTAGCACGCGCTGAGAGAACATTGATCGAGGCCCTTCCTGGGTGCAATGTGGCGTGGGATTATTTCTGATGCATTACTTTTAATGCGATAAAAGCAGCTGCGAGTGCACCGGTGTCGTGAGGCAACCTCTCTATCCGCTGCGCTACTCGTGCTCAGTGAATAGATTAGCTGGCGAGACGAAAAGAAGAGAATACTCATCTGGTTAAAAGCGGAAGCAGGGCATGCGCGTGTTTCGTCGCAGCTGCTGAGTGAAGGCACGTGTGGTCGTCTTAACGACCCAAGTCTTTCTTTCTTCGGTCTGTTCTCGTCATGTTTACAATAAGGCACCGACCTTTCTTAAGGTTGCTATATTGGTCGCGTGTTGAATACCTAGCTAGAATACTATCTACGTGGTGTGCTATGCGTACGCAATCGACCTCGCTCTAATTTGGGAAAGAGGCGACGATGCGTTCAAGGTGAAGAGGGCCCTGAGGGGACCTTAGTTTCTCCTGGTTTCTTGACAATTCCAAAGGGAGTGGTTTACTTTTATAACCTAGGGCTGGGTGAGTGAGGACGCACTGTTACCGGGAAAACTTGACACCGCGGTTGTCGTTTGCTTTTGTGGCGTGCAAGACAGAGAAACGATATGACGTATTCTGATCAAGTATAAGGCCCTGCAACCCCCAGTGCACTTTGCAGGCGCAGGAATCTTCGAAACACTAGGGTTTCGCAATAACCAAGACATGTTCAATTTTCAAAAAGTAGAAATAAGAGAAGCCTAGAGTATTGGGAACCCTAAATAGAATCCTAGAGGGTTCAGCGCAATTGTTTGTCCTCTCTGTGTCCTCATCTGCAAGCGCTGTGATACCACTATGTCTGAAGGTCAAGAGAGTAGTTAAATACGGGAAGAAGAAAATTGGCAGCTCATCCGGAGATATTGGGCATGCTCCATATTAAAGGCTAGGCGATATTTTTAACAACCTCAATTAAAAGGGATGCTGGAAATTGTCCACTTCAGACCATGGATGTCAGCTCCAGAGGAAATGTTGCTCCTGGAGATTGTTAAAATGAGAATTTCAGGGCTCAAGGATAGTTTAAACAGTCGGATTCGTGGTAAGAGGTATGATTTTCCCCTTTTCAATAACGCAGCTGCTGTTGCCGTCATGCGGCCCTTCTTATGCATTTTAGTACATTGTTGTGGCCAAAATCTACGGTTCCGCGTAGCTGAGGGCCGGACATTATTTCCATCTTTTGACCATTATGCAAATGTTTTCACGCGGAAAAGAATGAGTTGTCTGGACATCTCCCACCTAGCGCACGATAACATACATGCATACCTTGCGCCGAAAGGAACCAAGTTTGGCTTAGTAATTTGTGCAAACAGTATAACCATTGTCTGAACTTTGGCTGACGCTCCTCCTCCATATATGGGTGTATATATGGCAATATATGGGTTTAAGTGAGAGCCTCATCACCAATACTATGGTGAAACAGGAGCATATACGGCATTTTATGCGGTTAGTTAATCCAAGCTTAGCGCGGATTAGCCTACGAGCTTTCTGATACACACATAATTTATTCACGTTAGCAAAGCCTCTTGCTGTTGTTCTTATAGGCACCTTTTCAGAAGCTCAAAGAATTAGAAATGAAGTTTGAAAAAGACGGAAGTTTAACTCGCATCTAATTACAGGTTTTACTTTATTCATGCTGGCAAACCACCGATCTTGGTTCCTTTTAAATGTCAACTACGCATTGTCGGCCTTGGATCCAAGACAAATTGAAAATTTTGCTGTGTCTACCTCTCAATAGTTAGGGATGCGAATTACCACGAAACAATAACACCGCTTTAACCTCTTACCATCAGGAGTACCAACTGTTCCATTTGCTGTGCGCGATATAACTTCCCTTACACAGCATCATCGTAGAGGGTGCTTTGTCGATCTATTTTTCTGGACAGATATATGAAAAAGTATTGTACCTAAATTTAGAAGGAACAAATCACACTGGAAATGGACGTCGAATGTAAGTTTGTGCGCTGTCGATCCAGGAGCGAGAACTGTTTATACACGCCTTCTTGCGCGAAGGACAATTCGGAGCGAGGCCAATGCTGCTCCTAAGAAACCAAACCCATTGTGCCAACCACGGGACGTATTATAATGACGTGCGAATTTCTCAGCACTGTAAGCAAACAAGCACTGCGACTGCAGTTAAGGTGCGTTTCCCGGTTTGAGGCGTCGGCGTAACACGAAGGAGTGCGAGAAGAATATAAGGAGGAAAGAGGAGTGGCGCTGGGCCAAACTTCTACTCCGCTTCACCGATAGATGGCGCTGTCTGTGTCCAGCGGGAAGAACTAACGCTACGGCCGTCGGCCGCGTCACTTATTTGTGGTGCCTTCTAAGAGCATCGGCACGCACTAGTACTTGTGAACCGGTGAGAAGTCATTTCGTAAAATCTCGGTCGCCATGAAGACCAGGTAGGCCTTTGTGCGGACGCAGTTCTTCCGAATGAGAGGATATCAAAACGATCAGAAAGATCAGAAACAGTACAACTGTCGTTATTATTTCCTTCTTTCCTGGAATGGCAATAAATCTGAGATCTAGTCTACTGTTCCTGAACTGTAGACTGCATGGAGTAAGTACAGAAGCGCGAATCATAGCCAAGAGTTGAAAACGTGTTCTAGCGCAAAGAAAGGCATGTTGAGAGTGTGCGACACTACAATTGAACTTATGTTTCTTTCAAAGTGGGGTGCTGGCGGTGGAGGTAATATTGGTGCGCAGAATAGTTTCAGGAGGGAACACAGTTGCGACTTCACCCATGCGTTTATTTTCTTATGAAGCAGTTCCGATGTCTAGCCAAAGTGAGAGAGCTACCATGCCTTTCATTCTGACCTTCTCCTGCAGGAAAACATAGGCGGCGTTGAAATCAGACCACTTGCAATCGCATCCAGAAAGAGTGGTCAGGAGTACGCCATGAAAGCAACTTCTCAAATACGTTTTTTTTTTAACAGTCTCCCCTGCGTGATTTTTCTTTGCTTAGACTTTAAGTTAGTCTAACTACAATTGTAGCAATCGGCATTTTCTTCAAATCCATCTGTGAAAAGAAGTCATCTATGAAAGCGGGATTCAGGTTAAGTGGGGTAAAAAAAATTACTTGTAATAACGATAGTCATAATGATCTGATATAACACTCCTTGCTTCGTATGCCTGTCTTTAAGCATATACCCAATAAGTGGAATAGCTGATTTCCTGCATGAACTCTAGAGTCCGAAGGAAAATGTATGCCTCTAGGCTCTTATTTGTTTGTTCTTCAGTTGTTTGTGTTTTTCCAAGACAGCAACTGCAAATGAGCTCTCTTACAGAAAAGCGCCCGCTCTAAAGCGTCTAACGTTTCGCGAAAATAAAAAAGTAAAATATGGAATGATGTTTATAGCTAAAACAAGGAAGTTTAGATGGAAAAAAAGAATCAAAAGACAAAACACTACAAAATAAATCAAATACATATGCCCACGCATCGGGACGCATGCACGGGCAATTAACGCCCAATATGCACACCGTGACACGAGTTCTGAAGGAAGCCCGCCCGCAGGCGCCAGCCTTGCAGACAGCACCAAGAGGGACCCGCTCAGAAAAACGCGTTCCCCCCTCATTGAATTTCCGCGTCCTCTCCGAGGCTTCGGCAGCGGAGGACACGCATTTACTGGTGCTGACTAGATGCCGACGCAATTAGCGTGGCGCTTGTTGAGAAAAAAGAGCACAAACCAAGTTTTCTGAGCAAATAGAAGCGGGAAGAGGGCGCTTCGAGCGTGCTGGAGGGCATCTGCATTGATAACGCCAATAAAGAAGGGCATGAAAGACACGGATCGCATTTTATTAGGTTGATTTAGGAAGAAAGAAATGGTTCAGCACCCGCGATTATTAGATCGCGTCGCTTCTGGTCTGCTCTTCATTCATTTTAGTCCATAGCGTTGACGCTCATCAGTGCGCACTTTAAGATAATGAAATGCTCCAAAAGAAAGAAGCATCAATACTATTAGCCTTCTAAACGAGAATAATACGCCTGAGGGATTATTGGCAGCAGCCAAAGCGCGTGAATGAGGGTTTAGGCCTGTCATTAATACAAGTCTATCTAGCGTAGATGCCATATTACTGACGAAAATTTTAGCGGCTGTGTCGACGCTCGATAGTCGTGTTACAAAGCTTGAGCATCAGTGAGAGAGGCAGAGATTTTTTCGTGGCTACGGTGTATTTAAGCAAAAGTTTCGATCTAACAATAACCACGCCTTTCTAATTTTATGGCTTCCTTACATTTTCAGTATGCGTTGTTACGTTCATCGAGAATAGACGGCCTGAAAGGCTGCGAACACGTGACCAGAGCACACTAAAATGCTGTGGTTGTTTGCATATCTGTGTTGAATGATATCTGCCTTGGTTGAGACCCAAAGTGCACACAGCGAAGCATCTGCAGTGAACAGCGGGATTCATGGGTGGACCCCAAGTTTCACCTCACGAAGGTTTCGGTCTATCAGCTCATGTTTGGCATAACCCAGCTCGCCAAGGTTCACGCAAAGAATGTGTCACATGGACATTGTGTGTGATACATGACTGCCTGAGCCTTTTCTAAAGCTACCTTTGCTTCTATGTATAATGACATGCCCCAGCTGGCAACACTCTCCATATTCTTTTAAGCGAGAGCTTCAGAGTACCCTGTCGTGAAAAAAGTGGTGTCGTCGGCGTTGACCGGAGGAAAGCATCTCCGCGCAAAAAGCCCCTGATTGGTCCACTGGCTTGGCAACGCGGAGCAACAGATTTTTTTGCGGTGGCGCCAACAAGCGGCGGCCGCCAGAACTGACGCACCCCCTGCGCCAAAGCTTTATCAGCGCCAACGCTGGCAGCAACGCAGTGGAAGACGAGACAAAGCCGCTGCTCGCCGAAGTCCGTGTTCGCGCCGAGCTCGCGTAGTAACTATGACTGAACGAACGAGTTTTCTCTCCTGGCAGCGTCGTAGTCAGTCGCAGCCTGTGTTTTCCGCGCATTCTTTGCGTTCGCCTCGCAGTATTCTGAGTAATATTATTTCATGTTTTAGGTCTGCGTTTTACTCATGTTCTTAATTACACCATGTAACCATGACGCCCGCTATATCTACAAAGCTATCACATCATACCCTTAAAACTGAGCATAAGTATCCTTAAAATTTTTCAGCTCTCTACGCCTTCACTTGATATAATCTTGTCTGGTTATTTTCCGACCCGCAGCGCCGCGCCACCTTCGTGGAGCGCTATGCGTACGCTGTACAGGGGTGGTCAAAAGTTCCCAGGCCACAGGGTCTGCTTTTCATCGGTATATCCTGGCACTTAAGATCTCTATAAAGCTAGCAAGGTTACAGAGGTTAGAACGATACTTCTTCCCCTCTACAGATATATTGAGCTTCGAGGGTATCGTAGTTTCCGACTATACTACTCAAAAATAGACCATGTGGCCTGGGAAGTTTTGACCGACCCTGTACCTGATTTGCCGAAAGACGTCAAACCCGTGTACTGTGACGCAACCATCCACTCAATCCACCGCGGAGGGTCTCTCGCTTATCACATCGTGTGTCTTGGCCGCACTGAAGCCATCCTAGTCATGGCGCTCACTCCTGAAGCAATGGACACTGAGAACATCAAGTTGCGCGCCTGTGACGATTCCCCAAGGCAGCAGACGCGAAGGACACTGCAGGCGCCTTCTAGCGGCAACCAGCTGCACGGGGAAAAAGGGAAAGGAAAAAGTTAATAAACGCTCCCCCGCTTTTCAAGGAGAGGAGCCAGTCCGACTCCCGTCAGCAACGTGTACTGTCGGTTTACGGGGCGCCTCTTCCCGCGCCTTCCTTAGGGCACCTCGGTGACCCGTTGCGGCATTCGCTTCCAAGCTCGCCCCCTTACGATACTAAAACAGCGCCTTTCCTTGAAACATAGAAGAGGTTTTAGAAGCCGCTACCGCTTCGATGCTTCAGGTGTTCATAGACGCACATACCGCCCTTCTACGAGCATGCAAGTCGCGCCACTTACTCTTGTCCGCTGTCTTGACAAGCTTGCGAAGCTTGTCTGTCACTCTGGTGAAACGAGAGGTCAGGGTATGACCATCAATTGGGTGCTCGGACATGCGGCATCGAGGAAAACAAGAAGGCTGGTGAGGCAGCGCGAGAGCTTGTATCCACCTATGCTGGCTCGGAAGCCTATCTCAGCAGCCGCTATCGACCCATTCCGGGCAATACACGTGGGAGCAGCAAACCGAAGCAGGGAGCAGACGGATGATTCTGACTCACTACAGGCTGACATACAGAGAGCACGCAGGAGAGGTTTTGCTGTACCGACGTGGCGCACCGTCATTCAGAAATGGCGATGGTACATGCCCAGAGCTACAGCCCGTACACATTCTACCAACGATTCCCACCAACGTTCGTCTATTGATAGCGTGATTGACCTGGTGTCATCAGTTCAACATCAGAAGCATCTGAAGCGCTTGACCGCAGCGTTGTTTCTGGATGTTAAAGGGGCGTGTGATAACGTCACTCATCAAGCTATTTTGGACTCTCTGGAAGCTGCAGAACTTGGTGGTCGCATGTTCTGCGGGATACGGAGTTATCTATCCAACCGATCACTATTTATGCAGACTGAGGACGGACCAACATCTTCACATTACACTTCCCGTGGGGTCCCACAGGGTGGAGTACTTAGCCCAACGCTTTTCAATCTTGCGCTTGTCGGCCTTGTCGATGTACTACCACAGTCGGCGAGAGTCTCAGTCTATGCAGACGATATTTGTATCTGGGCGTCAGGAGTTACGCGACCACGAATTCGAGCAAGGCTTCAAAAGGCGGCAAGCATTCTTGCGGCTTACCTCCGCCTGCAAGGCCTGGAGATTTCTACTAAAAATGTTCCGTTGTTGCCTTTACACACAAGAGCATGTCCCATTACCCCGTACGCATAAATGGGTCAACAATACCCTACGAAAGAAGCCATCGCTTCCTTGGAGTAATCATCGATCGTAATCTAACATGGAGCCCACTATGTCTCGTACATGAAAAGGCGACGGACATCGATCGTTCACGTTCTCTCCTTTCTCGGAGAGAAGTCGTGGGGAGCATCAGTGCAGTCGATACTCCAGCTGTACACCGCATTATTCATGGGATTCCTTCGGTACAGTATCCCTGCACAAGGAAACTTGAGGAAAACGAACATACGGTGTCTGCAAAGTGTTCAGGCTCAAGCTCTCCGGACGTGCCTAGGACTGCCAAAATGCGCGTCTACAGCCGCAACAGTACTCATCGCTCAGGAGAGATCCAGTGACTGCCTATGTGACAATCGAAGCCTTGAGAAGCGCATATTCGTCACCTCTCTCGGATTCCCGCACACTATCTTGCCAGTCTTCCTGCTAACCGGCCGAGTGCATCGTTTGCGAAAATTATTGATGCCCATCGCGACTTCTCTACCAACCCAGTTTACACCAGCCTCTAGACCGTCTTCTCTATTATGGAGTCTGCACCAACCTCGTGTGCTTCTTTCCATACCGGGCATCAAAAAGAAGGCTGATTTATCGTCGACAGCACTAAACCGACCACTCTAGAATATTTGCATGAGAAACACGGACACCGACTGCACGTATACACCGATGGCTCAGTGACCCCTTCCAGTTCCTCGGGCTCCGCAGTCATCCCCGTAAGGACCATAGTTAAGAAAGTGAAAACATCACACCGGACTTCATCGACTGGTGCAGAACTTACTGCTATTCGTGTCGCCATTGAGCATATCAGTGAAGAAACACCCCAGTCAATGGTCTGTTTTCACTGATTCAAAGGCAGCCCTCCAAGCGTTACAATCTGCTCTTCGTCATGGGTCCCATGAACAACTTGTCGCGGAAATCTGAGAGCTCCACCACACAGCCATCAACAAAGGGCACGATATTGTTTACCAATGGCTGCCAGGACACAGCGGCATCGCAGGCAACGACCGCGCGGACGAGGCCGCGCGAACTGCTCACCGTGAAGGTGATTGTGCGTCCATCCCCATCTCGAGAGCTGAAGCAGCGGGTAGGCTTAGACCACTGTCGCGGGACATCACGCTTGCCGCGTGGAATTCAGGCCAATTCTCGCATTCGTGTTTAAAAACCTTGGACCCAGATCTGAAGCTTCGGCTTCCATCCGGCCTACCACGACGTGAAGCAACTTTGTAGTGTCGCCGGATGGCTTGGTGTAGCTTTCACCAAGCACTACACCTTCTTAATAGGTAAGGCTGACAGCCCTGCATGTGCCATCTGCGGGTGTGATGAGACTATAGCCTACATTCTTTGTGAATGCCCTGCCTACAGCGCCGAAAGACAGTCTCTCCGCCGTGCACTGGAGCATCTAGACCGGCGCCCACTGATGGAAACGAAGATTCTCGGCCACTGGCCGCGGCGGTCGTCGGCGGTGAAGGCCTCCAAGGCACTGCTCCGCTTTTTGAGGACTTCTGGCCTGCCCGATAGGCTGTGACTTTACTGAACGCTGTGACATTGCATAGTGACTTTAATTTCCTGCAACTGTCTTTTCTCCTTCATCTTCTTCTCCCCTCACCCCTTTCGCCTCCGTGCAGGGTAGCAAACCGGCTATTCGTCTGGTTAACCTCCCTGCCTTTCCTCCACCTCCTCCTCCTCCTCCTCCTAGATTCCCATCAACAGGACCTTCACACACTGCTCCGGATCCCATTCCACCTGTGAATGCCATGTACATGCCGGACAACGGGAGTGCCACCTTGACTGGGCTCTGCTGGCTTTTGCGGGGACTGGACCCGGCCGTCTGGAGATTCGTTAAACCCCAAACGGGCGGTGATTGACTAGCTCCTAACTTTCGCAAAAGAACTGAGCGTCTTGCGCCACCGATACCCAGCCAATAAATTTGTTACTCCTTATAGTTTAGGCCTTAGAGCCACCGAAGCCAATAACCATCTGTGAACTCACTCAGTTTGTTTTCCGTATTAGAGCAATGAATGCATACAGGGTCCTTTCCCCCTGGGGTCCTTGGTGACTAAGACACAAGATGAGCCGAAAGCATCGTCAAAGATACAAGTCAAAAACAACACAGGATTTAAAGGAGGAGCCTTTCTGCCCAATCAAGCACCCTGCATTTTTTTTTTGCACCATACCATATATGTTGCTCCAAGAAGGTGTCCGGAAGCTAAAGACAAAGCTGCGATCAAGTCACACGAACCCGGTGTGACAGCACGAAACACACTGGCTCAACTAAAGACTATAAACAACGAACGAAATATCTTGGAGGCAACGAAGAAGTACTATTCTGGGTTTCCAGACAGTCTGATAGTGTTTTTCTTTCTGGTAAGCGCTCTCTCGCATCAGAGGCAAAATAAAAAATTGAGGGCTTCTAAGAGTGCCCAGCCAGAAGCAAAATGGCTCAGAGGGTATTAAACACGTAAGGCCCCCACCCGTTATTACTGGCACTCACAAACACACTGCGATATATATTTGTCTGATTTGCTATAAACTGTTTTATTGAAAGGCAGCAGTACTGCTTGCGCATTTCCTTTCTTCGTGTCTTAATGGGTAATTTACGCGATCCATATCGCCTGAATATGAAACCATTAACTGTTTCTGTGAATGGTCGGCACTTGTCTTCAGAAATCGTATTTCTTTTCATCAGCTTGCTCAGATCACGAAATACAATTTCTCTAGTTTGGAACTGAAAGCATAAATGGCAGTCGTTTTACTGACATGTACAAAACTTAGCACGAATTTTCAGAATGGTTAGAAATTGTAACAATGAAACAAGTATTTGTCTAATTAGTACTAGACTAATAAGGGGACCTATTGTGTTTATTTTTAAGATGCACTTGATGGTAGAAACACGATAACAAGTTATTAAGGGTGTCAAAATCTGCCTGCTTGAAAATGGCGGAGAATAGGACGCCATGAGCCCTGTTTCCAGAAATATTATATAACGCGTTCGCTACACATAAAAAGCATGATATTTGGGATGTAAAGAGTAGCAAATACATCTGGAACAAATAAATCAATGTTAGATGCTGCACACTCGTAGAAAATAAAATTGTACGGGACACTCAGTCTCCGCCATAAGGATGTGACACGGCACCTTAATGAGTTATAGCCCATATATGCGGAATTGGTTGTTCTCTACTCGACATTCATGGATCACTGGGAGCCCTCATGCTACTCCTTCCGCAATGGCGCAGCGGTTAAGGGAATTCACCACTGCTCTGCGATGGCAGGCGCTGCCACCGGCGGGGATTGTGAGACCGAGGTTGCTTTTGCCGAGCAGCCTCTAGCAACTAATCATTAATTTAAGTGCACCTGCTACTAGATGATGTCAGGACGGCATGAAAAGAACAAGTACAAGAGTGTTCTTGTGCCTCTTTTGTCCTTGTTCTTTTCGTGCCGTCCTGACATCATCTAGAAGCTATGCACCAACTAGCCTAAACCAAAGTACTTCTTGAGCACCTGCTACGGCGGGCCGGTTGTGATGACGTCGCAAGGTCACGTGACCCAGGTGGCCCACCTGCCTCCTAGGTAGCTTCTGTGGGGATTGTTATGGATTTTTCGCTCACGGTCTACGACACTGACGACGCCAGCGCCGGATAATCTGCGACACGAGCTCCTTAACGCTATCGCGTTAAATTAGGGGTGCACGAACAGCACTTTTTTCAAAGCCGAATCCAATACGAATGGACTTTTTTGCGAGTTCTATTCCCATACACAACGATTAATCTTTCGAAATACCAGAGCACTAGCGGCGGCACTCGGGTCAATGCGCTCTAACTGCTAGAGTTACATCTATAGCTGTCAAAGGACGCAACACTGATCACCACTAAGGGGTGCGCGACATGAAGCTACTATATTAAATGTCTCGGCGTCATGTTATATGTCATAGGAAGATTAGATTTTTCTACTTACGATGAGAGAAAATAATGTAGCGCCACATTTTAACAGATGAGAGAGTGACAGCTACACATGAGCCATGCCGTGACAGATCGGGTATTAAAGCAGGGTTTACTTAAAGCACTCCCGCCCTGCAGCGTCGCCAAATCTTGAAGGCCTTGTATAGACAATATGAGTGCCGGAAATAAAATCGAGTGCGACGCAGCGCTCCATCAAGCGCTGAACAATCGCGGCCTCATGTTTGCGACGTTCGAAGGACCGCGGTTTTGAAACAGTCGTCGACGGAAGCTTGAAAAGCGTTCAAAAATTTCCCAACAAATTCGGTTGCTGTACAATTAATTCCAAGACGCGCTGTTTGGTTCGTTTACCTATTCCGATATGAGGATATTAGATCAGATATGTGAAAATTTCAAATATTCGCACACAGCTAAGCAAGCACTCCGAATTCCCAACGTACACAATTTTGGACAAAGCGCCTTGGCTTAAAGTGTTAATATACGCACGCTGGAAAAACTGTCAACAGACTGCGTGCTTGAACAAAGCTTATTGGCATGTTTGCCACAAGCTAACCTTAAGAGCTTATGACAAGCACGACTTAAGTTACGAAAGAGCAAGAGCTTTACGAGCACTGTGTTATTTTGCTTGAGCAACAACCACGATGAGTCATAACCGGCTTGTTATTCGTGGCAGGAGGGCAATAGTGTAGCCACCACCTGCCTTCCAGGAGACGGCCAAAGGCAAGCCGATTCAAGACGGCAAATATCGTATGTTCAAGAGAGACTTCCATAATGTTTAACGCTCGCCGAGCAATAGCAATGAGCCGAGGGCCAAAAATAATGTAAGAGGAGTAAGTGCACTTCTTCAATTTTCTCTCGCCGCCGAAACTTAGCTGCTGTTGGCTAAAAGTACACTCTAACCTCTTTTTGCACCAACCCTCCTGCGAACACATTTGAAGAGTGGCATAGCTTTCTTGTTTTTTTTAAGAGTAAATTGCGCGAGCGCATCGTCAAGATTTGATTCTTTTCCCGACAGGCATGAATGAATGAATGAATGAAAAACTTTATTGTATAAGGGTTATTTCTCGCAGCGTAGGTGGAGCCCTCAGTCCAGGGCCCCAGCGGCCTTTGCAGTCTTGCGAGCCCTGTCGATCAGCTTGAGCTGCTCTTCAGGCTTCCAGCTGGACAGCGCAGCCTCCCACTGCTCCGGTGTAGGTGTGTTGTTTATCGGCGCTGCCTGCATTTTCTGACAGGCCCATGTAACGTGGTAAAGCGTTGCGTGTTCACCGCATAGCGGGCATTTGTTTTCATAAGTGGATGGATAGATTTTGCTGAGTAAACTCAGATTGGGGTATGTATTAGTCTGTAGTTGTCTCCAGGCAACCGACTGCTGTTTACTAAGGTCTTTGTGGGGAGGCGGGTAGGTCCTCCGGAGGGCTCGTTGGTGTTCTAAGATGGCTCCATACCGTCTAGTGACTGCGTCCAGTTCCCCTTCGGTGCGCGCCTCCCGGTTGGCGTATGCTCGGGCATTGGCGTCCGCACATTGGTTCCCTTTGACAGCCTCATGACCTGGTGTCCACGTGATGAAGCATCTCGTAAAAGTGATTGTCCTCGCCTTGAGTATGTGAATGGCTGCAGTGGATATGTGTCCACTGCTGTATCTTCTGCACGCCTCTTGCGAGTCTGTAATGATGTGTGCATGGGGCTCGTCACTCTGCTGGGTGATGGCGAGTGCAATTGCTGCTTCCTCAGCCTCGAGTATGTTGTTGGTTTTTATCGAACCGCAGTTGATTTCCCTGAGCTGGTGATCCACCACGCTGGCTACCGAGCCATATCGGTGTCTGTATGTTGTTGCGTCAACATATAATACGTCTTTTGCCCCGGCGAAGCTTCTTTCATGGAATTCAGATCTTGCCTTTCTTTTTCTTCTCGCCTTATGTATATCTGGATGCATGTTTTTTGGAATCGGACTGATCTCAATGATCCTCCTGATTTCATTTGGAACGCTCGCTGTGCTATTGATTTCTTTCAAAGCGTCCCTCATGCCCAGCAACCGCAGCGTGTTTCTGCCTGTTGCGGACAGCATCAGTCTTGTTTTCTGCGTGATAAGGTGGGCCTCGATATGTTCTTGTACTGTGTTGTTTATGCCCAGTTTAAGGAATTTCTCCGTCGAAGTGCTGACCGGCAGTCCGAGAGCGCATTTGTATGCTTTTCTAAGAATTGCCTCCAACTGCTCCTTTTCTTGCTCGAGCGGTGTTTGGTAGGGGACGAACAAATTTAGGTGGTGGGCAGAGTGGAAAGTGGTCCGGTTGGAAAGAGCAACCCCGATCACTAAGAGTGTCTAGCCGAAAGCGCAACTCGAATGCTAGAATATAAACTTCATGGACTTGTTGAGCTTTACAGGTGACCACAACCGATCCATATTATGTCCCGGTAAATTGTCGGAGGAGTAACGGCCCACGGCCGCCAGCGCTATTCCTGATATGGGTGCTCTGTCTTGATGCAGCCGATCGAAAAATCCTGGCGTATTGTATTTTGTGTAATTTTGCACTGGCGACACCGCTCGCTTCTCTCTACGGCTCGCATGAGGAGGAGGGGGCAGACAGTTTGAGGACGAGAGGAATGGCGGCCACTGCCGTTATCTATGCACACGCGCTGGGTTCAGTCTAAAGCCGAGGCACGCGAGCACGACGGCGGGACATTGTTCGTCGGTGCGTGAATCTCGTTTGCGGTAGAGCCATCGTCTATCCGACGATGAGGCTTCGTTGTCTGAGGGGATACGCCGATAAATGAACGGGAGAAGAACGCACGATTACGCACTCCTCGTGCTGAGCTGCGCAGGTCGAGACGCGGCGTCAGTTGGGTCATTGAACATGCACTGCATGCGAGATCGAGATGCTAATGTACCACAACTAGCAGTGTTTAAGTCCCGCTGTAAGGTTCACTTTGGTATCAAAGGTAATGGAATAACCCATGACAGACATGAAAATAAGCATTGAAATAGCCGAGACCAAAACTTGCAGCCGAGTGTCATAGGGGGGAGGGGGAGGCATGATGTATGCCTTCAGGTATCGACATTACCAAACAAATAATTATGATCAAAGCCAGCGAAAAGGTAAATACAGTACGTCACCTTCATCAATATGAAAGCTGATAAACAGGGTAGTCATAGAAAAAGACGCAAAAAATGCTTGATCGTTTTTTGGTGTGCTTCTTTTTGTAAAAAGAAACAGAACAGTAACCAAAACTTAAGGTAGAGGGAGGATACGAGGAAAGTCTTAGGAAAACAGCGCTTAAGAAAGGGGGATAATAGAAAACTAGTTTATTTGGCATGATCCACTTTGTACGAAGGAACGAGTCGAAGTACCTGATACGCTGATTCCTCACCATGCTCTGTTACCTCCGGCGTGCCTCAAGGTTCCGTGCTCGGGCCGCTATTGTTTCTAATATACATTAACGATCTAACAATTTCTATTAACTCCACAATTAGGCTTTTCGCAGATGATTGCGTTATTTATCGAGTAATCAAATCCGCTTCAGACTCATCCTTACTTCAAAGTGACCTAAATAAAGTATCTAGTTGGTGTAATATTTGGCTCATGAGACTGAATACTAACAAGTATAAGGTCATGCGTATTTCACACTGGTCTGCTAAAGAAAATCTTATTCCCTACAATATTTCAGGTTCTCTCCTTGAGCAAGTTACCACATATAAATATTTAGGGGTTCATATAACTGCTAACCTTTCATGGCAGGCACATGTTGATTATATTGTTAACAGTGCTAACCGCATGCTTGGCTACTTGCGTCGTAATTTTTCCATGGCTCTATCTTCTTTAAAACTGCTACTCTATAAAACCTTAGTTAGATCGAAATTAGAATATGCGTGCTCTGTGTGGGACCCGGGACTTGAAACTCTTACTAATCAGTTAGAGTCAGTACAGAATCGTAGCGCCCGATTTATTTTGTGTAATTTTTCCCGCACTGCTAGTGTAACTACAATGAAAAATACTTTGAACCTTCCTAGCCTTTCCCTTCGTAGAAAACTCGCGCGAATACTAACTTTTCACAAGATTTACTACCACAATCATCAGCTAAAACGGGATCTTCTATTTGAACCATCGTTCATATCACCTCGCACGGATCATCCCCACAAGGTACGCATTCCATACTGCCGAAGCAATGCATATTTTAACTCGTTTGTACCCAAGACGGCGAGCGATTGGAACCACCTGCCCACCTCGGTTGCCGACATTTCTGACACCTGTTTATTCGAAAATGCCGCGGAAAACTATGTGTTTGACTAGGCTGTTTTCTTACGTAATCTGATTTGTATTTTGTTCAAGCTTACGTTTTTTCATTCCTTGCTGTATTACATTACATTTTCCATTTACTTTTTGTATTCATTTTGCTGCATTGTTTTTACTTTTTTATCCACTCCCTTCTGTAACGCCCCACTGGGGCCCTGAAGGTATTGTAATAAATAAATAAATAAACAAATAAATAAATAAATAAATAAATAAATTGAAGGAAGCAGGAAACTATAGCAGCAAATCTACGCCTACCCACGAGAAAGCGTCTCAATGAATTTTGTGTTGACGGGAGACCAGGACCATCAGAAATGTCGTGAGTGCCTTTTCAACCCGACGTAGTGCTGTTCCACAAAACCGACCACCAAAATCGGATCACATGACGTCCATCCATCACTTGCCGGAAATTTATTATTTTGTAGTTTTTGCCATTTTATCAGTGCTTTTTAAACGGATTAGTCCAGCAATGCCTAAATGAGGAAAAAAAGTATTCCAGACCACGAAAGTTATTCCAGTGACTTGAAACAAAAAATTCTCCCCTCATGACGCTCGAAATTAGAGTAGAAAACAACTCTCTCAATGAGGATAGCAGCTTAGACCAAATCAGTACAGCATCACACGTAAACTCAGCAGATGCTTGCACTACGGGCCCAATCTGTGTATATAGCCCATTTACGAGGTGGAATCTCAGGATCATACCTATTACACATAACCGGTTTCTATTTCCTCCTAACGTTCCTCGGACTAAGCCTCGCGTCAGCCTTGCCTACGCGCGCCCAATGCACAGAGTTGCCGAAGTAGTAAGCTATCCTTGGCATTCGAACTACTTCCAGGTCGAAAAACACAGAGCAATAGTGTTCGCGGAGAAATAATGGGAACAAAACATGATGATAAACCATATCGAGTAACGTGCTTGATATTTGAAGAAGACATACACGAATAATTCTTGAAACAAGGCTCACTGCACGATACAAATGACTGCCAGGGAACGCACTCAGCTGCTGGAGGGTGACACCGTGAGTGCCACGAAGAGCCTCCTGGGAAATGGGCAACGAGGCGGAAGATTAAGCGACCACCCACATTCGCAACCGCGCAGGCACGCGTTCGAAGTCATTTCTTATGGCATAAAAAATACTTCCAGCAGAAAGGCGCTGCAAAATAAAAAGGAGTGCTACGAAAATTGCAGCCGTCTACATGAAACATCAAAGGCAAAATAAATGGAAATGAACAGAAAAAGCTAAGCACTGCAGAATAGACGGAAGACGGAAGAGCGCGACAGTTGCTGGACGCCCGTATCTGTTTCCTTCCCACCACTGATGTGCGTCTGCTGCTTCGATCTTTGGTGGAGCTTTATTGAGTTTAGGGATCCGTGTACTTGCTACTTCGCACGGGCCCCTTGTCATTGAAATTGTTCCATCTGGAGGATCGATTTTCTCGTGAAATCCCCTGCGCGTCTGTTGCTGAGTGGCAGCCCGGTGAATGCGCTGGCATAGGTAACGAGTCCCGCAGCTCTAGAAAACGTGGTCAATAGTAGAAAGTTTTTGCGGACTACTTGGTTCATTTGGAAAAAAAGGTAGGATTGCGCGAATCACACTGGACAGGAGAGATAGAACGAAAACTACACCACGTGCGCAGGCATCCTACTGTTTATTCATGAGTGAAAGCACATAATGTATAAGCGCGGAACTGAAGTGCGCAACTATGTTTGTCATTCCCACAGGTACTCATAAAAGATGGCACACAGTGATCATGCTCTTCTTTGCTTGGGTAAAAACAAAACCACATCATTGCGGGAGGCCAGATTAAGCAAGTGGGCAATCGGACATTGTGTCGCTAGGAGCTTCATATAAAAGCGAAGATTTAAAAAGCAAGAATCGAAACTATCAATCAAAGCGATAAAAGGCGAGTGGATGAATGAAAGCCGGAGTGGCATTGTAAATGGCAGAATGGAAAAACGTTAAAGAAATGAAAGCGATGATGATAGGATCAAAGCATGGTAGGAAGTATGAAAGAGCAAGCATGACAGAATGGAAATAACAGGAAACAGGTGAATAGGTGAAGATTGAAACCTAGCAAAAGAATATATTTTCGGGACTAAAAAACAATTTACAGCCAAGCATGGAACATGAAAGACAGAAAATTGTAAGTGGACTTCTAAAAAAATCGATTTCACTCTGTGAAAGCGAACTAGATGCAGTGTCAAAAATGTGTCAGCACTCTATCTATATCGCGCCAACGGCAAAAAGTTTTGGCATATCGTGGCAGCGATACGCAAAAAACTTGACTCCAATGGGCTAAATGGTCTCCTGGAAGAATATCTGCTCCAGTTTTCGAGCCACGCCGTTATTTTCACAGATGCATTTCAACGTGGCGAAAAAGCAGCAGTAAGTGTTTATTCCCAAGCACTAAATTGTTATTATTCTATCCCGGTCCCAGATTATACGCTAATTTTCACTGCTGAATTTCTGGTTGTTGGTTTGTCTCTTCAAAAAGTTGCCCACTGTATTTATCATGTACTCATTCTCTCAGACAGTTTCTCAGTCTCGGCAGCGCTTGAAAGCTCGAGGACTAGTGTCTTGTACCGATCCCTAAGGTACTTTGTGCCCTTTCAAGTGCAAGAAGTGCATTTTCAATGAATTCCAGGGCACTGTGGCGTTACTTCAAATTAGATGGCCGATTTCATAGCGAAATAAGCCATCAATGTGCCTGTTGCCCACGCGGTTTCAAATTTTACCCTGCTGACTGTGTCCCATTTTGAATGTTTTCAACTACATCAAAACCTAAGCCCTGGGCCCATCCTTGCAACATCAGACTACGGACACTTAAAATTCTCACGAAACCTTCGTTCATATGCTTCAAGGCAATGTGAGGCTTCCATGACGCTATTGCGCTGCAGGATTATTCGTCTCAATTTTTATCTATGCCGTTCTGGTTTCACGCCGTCGAATCTTTGTGCGTCATGAGGGAACGTTGAATCCTTGTATCATTTCATCCTCTCTTGCCTGAGGTTTGCTCGGCTTAGAATTAAGTATTTGCAAATTCCCCTCGCTGATTATGGCTCCAGTTTACTCTTCCCGTCATCCTCTCCTTCGGTGCAACCGTCAAAGGGCATGCACTTAAGCGGGTGTGTGAGCTTCTTCGCAGGTGTGTTATCGAGATCGGGAGATTTTTGTATCATCACTTCTTTTCTGTTACTTGTCTCTGAATATTTATTTATGATTACTTTTAAATTATTTAGTTTAATCCTCACCTCTTGGGTTCACCATTTTTCAGTTCAATCTCCTGAAAATTTCTCAAAATATCTCAAAATTCGTTTTTCTCTGTCCCAGATTCCTCACTTTTTATTCACCGGATGAGTTTTTCTCTTATTTGGGTATGCAATAAACTCGGTTCTATCTCCACCCCCGGTGGGTATGTGACATTGCTTCAGAGGCAACAACACCACCAGGCATGACCGGCTACTGCGATAATATGGTCCTCTTGTGGAGCGGCTAGCGAAGCTCACCTGCTCGCGTCACCGCGTGATCGTATCCCAGTCGCGGAAAAATTTATTTATTCAAGCTCAAGGCTTCAACAATGGCCCAGCTTTCGCAACTTTGGTCGCAAAGTAGAGCTTTGGATCTAAACGCAGGAATTGGACGAAGCAAACATTAACAAGGAGGTCTTGTTTGTGGGCTGGAAACGGCAATGTCTTACAGAAAGGGGAGAAGTGGCGCTCACAGAGAGGACGTACAGAAGAGCACCGCCGGAAGCACTTCAGCGACTGTCCTCGTCTTTTGTGGTCTTCCCGCCGTGCTCAATCTGCCGGCTAAGCGCCTGTGCTGAAGAGAGCAACGAGCCTACTGAAATGGTGCGCGCCATGCACACAGAGGGTTTCTCTGGGGAAGGGGAGCGAGGACGCCTCGCTGTACGTGACTGCTGTCTGCACAATCCCTCCTCGACCTGGTGAGCCCACGACACCTGTATATCAAATAGCGCCTCGGGAAAGTGCACCATTGCGCGCAGTTTAGTTTCCTTTACTTACCCGAGCTTGTTAGCGTTCACTTACGTAAGTTGCGGCGCCTTTAGCGAAATGCAAAGAGGCTGCGGGGCTTTGGCTGCGTTTCAAAAGTAAAAGAAAAAATATTGTGAGAGATTGCGTCCACAACCCGCGTTTTTTTTACTGCCCTTGTTTCTCGTCTACGTATCTGTCATATAACGCGCCTAACTTAGCTCAGCGGTTGTTGAGCAGCTCTAGCTATATACCTCGATATTTCTTATTATGGTTTGCCAGCCTTGTATGCGAAGATACCGAAGAGGTATTCTCGACGTCATCAGGTAACAGTTGATTACCTGCGCCAGTATGCTGCTCGCTCTTTACACCAGAAAATAATGAGCGATTAGAGTGATCACTAAGACCACTTCATTTTCCAAGAAAAATGAGAATAGCGTTTAAGAAAAAACAGATTGCAGAATACGAGAACGTCAATAAGATACTAATAATTAGGTTCTCGAGCTTTGGGGCCAATGCAGTTGGTTGGAGTACTTTTTGGTAGGATGCAGCACTGAGTTATTTCAAAATAATGCGTTCAGGCAGCCCATCCTAGCTTTTCCCCGAGCCGCACATCCCAACACGTAGCTGATCCTCTCAAGAATTCACATAACTGCGTAGTGAATCTTCGCCGGTGCACGCGAGCAACCTCTCAGCAGTGAAATTATGCCCCCGTTTCATGCGTCGCGGCGCGTGGCGCCAAAATGGCCGGTCCCTTTCGCCGTGCTTCGCCCAAGTCTGCCGACGCACGCACGGGCGAATGCAGGCAGTGGCTGTAGCCGCGTCGATCGGTTAGACGGGCCTGTGATTAATTGCACCCTATGAGGAACGCATTTTTCATGCCTGCGCGGCAACTGATGACGTGGCTCACTTGAGCGGGCTCGTCATCGGCTGGCGCTTGGCGTCATGATGCCGAGAAGGTTATTAACGACCGGAAGGTGCGCGGAAGGGCGTACGAGTGTGGTAAAAATTTGAGATGTTTTCTCTTGTTTGGTTTTACATTCCAAATATTTAGGCTTGCATGACGAGATTTCAAAGTGACCTTTGAAAGTTGCTTTGCATAAGGTATTATTTCTGAAAAAAAAACTAGCGCACTGAACTAGGAATCATGCAAGGAAGCAATAGAAATGGGCTTCAAGGAAACAGAAAGCATGAAAGTTGAGCTCGGACACTTATTCAGTCAAAGTGAGAAGAAAAAAAAAACAGCCACTCGTATCACTCATATAATATCGCCGATCTGAATTTGGAGTACCAGACGACTGTAAAACCTACTAGAGAAGGAAAGAAGAAATAAATGTGCTCCTCATCTTGGTGTTAATTCATGCTTGGTATCGGCAACAAAGTCGGATTTTTGGAACTTCAAAAACACAAACTCGCTAATGGATACAAACATGGTTGGTTGTGGCATGCGCTTATATTTTGTCAGGGCCAGACTTGAGCAAAAACCTTACTTCCGACTTCATGGCTAACGGGGAACTCTTTGCCTGTGTGTACTGCCGAAACTTCAGATGAAAAATCAATTCACCAATTCTTACTTCAGCACTTCCGTGACCCTCTCGCGCCTGAGCAACCTTGCTGGTAGAAGCATTTGTAAATAAATAAATCAGTACAGGTGTATGACGTGGCTTGGCTGGCGACAATTTGTCGCTGCAAGCGTGGAAAGGGTAAAGGAAACAAAACGGTGTTACACGCTGGGTCATCAGTTATTATAACGCAGATCTGTTCAGGACCGGTTCTTGCAAGCTGCAGAAATTTGGCCTAAAAAAACAATCTGGACAGCGTGGCGGGGGGTGTTTTGAGGAGCTTAGAGACAATGCCGCAGGCATTACCAGCACAACTCAACTTGCACTTAAAACAGTTGAAACGTAAAGCACGTATGACATAGCGCGTTAAGTTTATGAGGTAGCATATAACGTGTGTCGCAGTATTTCGCTCGGGAATGCTGAAGCGTGCACAGAAGAGTGGGTAACGTTTTTAAGAGAGCAAAGACAGTTTCACTCATAAAACTCACCTACACTAGGGTCACGACATCGGCGACTGCAAGGATGATATGCACAGAAATAAAACTTTGCATGGTTTTTAGTTTCGGATAGGTGATCGTCGCAGCACAAGGAGATGAAATGTAGGTTTCTACAGTGTTCATGTGCCTCAAGGAGCCCTCGGAGAGGCCTGCTCATAGAGCACTGCGAAACACGAGGAACGCTTTAGTTCCTCGCTGACAGTGACAGGCCTTTACGTTTCTGTAAAGCGAAACTATCTCTGTGAGAAACGTCAGCGTTTATCTAGCTCGCAACTGACTACGGGTTTAAGAATGGGATGCGTTTTAGAAATATGCTCGCCCATGTTTCTCCAAACCAGTGCTCGTTTAGAGAACTTGTTTACAGAGATACGGTCCGAACCCCCGTGTGGATCGTGAATTCCATTACAGGTGTGTCGAGCTCCGCAGCCTGGCATTAACTCACGCTGCGCAAAGGAAGTTCACCCAAATTCTCCCATTGCCGCGTTTCCTCGCTTGTATTCGGTATGCAGATGCAAATAGAAAAAAATACGCAGAGGAAAGAATTATCAAGAAAGAAAACAAAAACAGATAAATGTTACAGCTTCTGAGGACAGGGAAAACGCAGCTGGATACTGAAAACTTTACAACAGGTTCCATGCAAAGAAAAAAGAAACTGTGAAGTACGTTAAAACAAAGCGGGGCCCTTGTAGTGCAAGCATTTTTCTTTCTTTTTTAGAGCGTTTATTTTCAGGCGCTGCTGCCTATGAGCGACTTTCAGACTTATAGCCAGCAAGCAATGCCGCTCGTGGCGCCAGTATCGAAGCCAGGTCTGGCAAATAGCAGAGAGGGAATAGAAAGAAAAAGAGAACGAAAGTCGGCGCAAATACGGCCCCATGGCATAAAACCGAGAAAGAAAACGACAAAGCATTTACGTTGCAGTCCTTTCTTGTATGTAGCTCACTTAAATAGAGGTGGTTTGCAGGCGTGCCCAAAATGCTCATTCTTGCGTGGAAATCTTCGATTGCAGCGTGAAAGTATAGCACTCTTCAACTTGTTCCATGTTTCTTTGTTTTGTTTCTTTATTTGGGGGGAGGGGGGAGGGGGTCGCGGGAACGAGCTTTTCGTACGAATTTAAAGGAATATAACTGCTGTGAGTGCAAGTAGAGGTCTTCAGCTGAACGTTGAATATATATTATGGTGAATAAAAGATCCTCCTGAGCTTATGAATGCTGCTCGGAGTCGAAATCAAGCAAAGCTGAAAAATGACGCAGTAGCAGAACAAGAAGAAGAAATAGAAGAAGTTACCATATTTCGTGACGAAAGCACGAGTTTGCGAATACCTCCACAATTATATAACAGCTACCGGCAGATTCTCTTGCTAATTGTTTCCAAAACTTCCGCATTTAACAGAGAGTTTGGGTATTTACATATATTTAATTCTCAGATATTCTCTACCGTTATTTTGTTTTTCCTTTTCTTTTTAATTGCACTGAAATTTCACCCAAGGCACAATCATTAGCTTGAAACCAGTTTACCCTATTCTATGGGGTCTCCCCACTGAACCCTGGCCAATCCCCCGTCGTGGGTATGTGTCATGTCACGAAGGCAACAACAACAACGAAAGCACGAAGACAGTAAGGGTGACAAGATCAATGGCGGTGAAGACCTTAAATAATATACGGTACAATGCTGTGAAGAAGCATACAGTGCCTAGACCTTGTATTTCGGGTGCGGGACGAGTAAAATTTTATATTAACGTCGAATGATAGTTGGTAAAGGTTTGCAGCTAGAGAAGACGCCACATGTACAAACCAGAGTTATTAACCTTTCGATTCTCATTCCCTGGAACGCTCGATCAAAGCGTAGTTTCCTGAAAGAACAAGTGTGTTGTTTTAATTTTTTCTTATTTCATTCCACCCACATAAAGGTTTAGATCAAGACTTCTGTGTAGCTCGTAGTGTTCTGAAGCAACTCAAGCTTTCGTGAGCAAGTTACTACAGTTTTGTAAGCATAGGTGCTAAAGAATGCTTTTATCTCCACAGTAACGACAACTGTGCGTAGGCAGTGCGTGTCCTGTATTACAAAACAGGGCGTTTACTGATTTTTTTCTTCTTTGCTAACGGTCACTTACCATGCAAACTTAATTCAGTAATAAAGTTATGGTAAAAGCTGTCGCTTAATGATTCTAACAAGATCAGTTGAGGATAATTTACGAAAGGTTCTTATTTATTATTTTGTTTCCATTGATTCCTTAACAAAGTTGCACTCTTGGTTCGCCAGAGCATACAACAAAGAGCTCGCCCGGATTACAGTGCCGAAAAAGAACCAAAAGAAGCCTATCATTGAAGGTTGAGCAGTTCTCGTTGGCGTTTTAGGGCCTAAATAAGCCATCATGAAGACTCCCTAGGGCAGCATTTATTGAGTAGCATAACAAGAAACCAAGTCTGCCAGTGTAATAGAGCCCTCTCTTAGCATCCGCAAGCTTCTCTTTTACGAGTGCTGCAAAGCTCGTGGAAAGGAAAAAAAACATTTTTGAAAATAAACGAATACACGCGGGCAGTGCCCTTTATTTCCTTCCTTTGTATCTAGTCTGTGCGTCGACCCCATGATGCCCTGGAGAAATGGCTGTAATAAAGGCTTTATTGCACTGTTTTCACTGCTTAATGCACTCTGTTATTAGGGAAGATATAAAAATGAATACATAAAAGAGAGTATCGTGTATACCGTAGAGGATAGAGCAAACGCGGCGTTAGCGTAATTAGCTCGTTGTTTCATTACCATATGAGGAAGTACTCCAATATTCGTGTTGCAACCAAAACAGGCGACGCCATGAAAATCAAAACTGAATCACAAGGAATTTCCTATCGTTCCAAGACTGCTTGAAAAACTGGGGAGAAACTGGGATCATCGCGAAAAGTTACTCCGCATCGTCATCCTATAAGACTAAAACGAGCACTGAAAAGTCGGCATTGCCCTTTAGAAATGCTTGCTGTCCAACCGCAGCAACGCTTTCAGGTCCGTCCCAATGAACCCAGTGCAAAACAGTGCACCGTCCTTTAATCTCTTTGCGAGCTCTTGGGGCGCTCGCGCAAGCTGACCACTTTAGAAACAGACATGCTAGTGATGACATGGCACACCGTAATAATATGAAATCGCACAGAAAACGCGCTATCAAACTGCACCCGCCAGCTTGTACTGAGACATGTTACGAAGTCGTTATTACGGAAGGTAGAAGCAGAGAATATGTGATTCTTGTAAACCCTATTTGTTCGAAGGCCGTGTGAAAAGCCTCAGTGCACAGATGATATTTTTGGTCATAGGACGTGTTCACCCGGGCAAACTTGGTAATCTTCTACATAGATTTTATAGGTGGTTCCCTTCCACGACAGAAGAATGGCATGGCGGGTTATGAAATAGGTCACTGCCGGATGCGGTGTATGCAACTGCTGAAGCGGATTGACAGAAAGCGGAAGTAATGGCCCCGTTAATCTGAGCGCCTGATCCTTTGCACTCGAATCGTCGCTCTAAGACGTAGTGAACTGCGAATTATTTGAAAAGGAAGAAATGGCCGCGTCTTTCTAGCACGATATACTCCGCTCCGTATTAAAAGTGCGGACCTGTATATATGTGCTGCTTTAAGTATAGTACGCCAAATAAAAGCGCTTTTCAGCATGTCCCCCTCTATGGGATTGCATTTCACTAGCATTCTTCACGTTAAGTCCCAATACCGGAAAATTGCGCGAAAATTTTAGAAGAAATGGTCAATAACTTAGTCAGCCAAATTTCATAGCTAGTTGAATAGCTCGAATATTACTCCTGAATGCCACCCCGATTTCATTATTGTGCGGTGCCTTAATGTCTCCGCCAGATTACAGCTGACTCCGGCTGAAACGCGACGCGAACATTGTGAACACCTCTGCCACCGTAGATACACACAACCGTAACCAAGAAATAAGACGTCTATTCAATGAGCCCTTTAGCGTTTTGTCGTTTGTTTTTCTCTTTGTCTCGTTATGTACGCAATAGTGTAGAATGTTTTCGCACCAAAATCCGCAAACCATTTCTTTATTTTTCAACTGGCACTTTTTTTCTCATTTCTGTGATGAAAGCGATGAAAAGTTTGCGACTACAAGAAAAAAAAAACAATATCGCCTTGTTTGTTCTGTCGTCACCGACTACTTGTCGAGTGCAAGATCAGCCCATGTTTAAAGTTGCTTTGTGTAGATTCCTTCTGATGAACTGCTCTTTAGGAGACTTCACTCACCTGAACACCAGGACTCAGGGTCAAGAACCTCACCAGACAACGGCAAGAAAGTCATGTAGGAATGTTCGGGACCAGCTGAAGACGTTAATCACAAACGACACTTTCCCTTTTTCGTTTTCCAAATGCTCAACACCAGCGTACATTTTCTGAGACAAGATATTGAGTGGGAATCCACCTCCGATCTCGCCGTCAGCACAACATTGCGGTACACGACATACAACTCAGCTTTCTTATACGCCACAGCTTGATTTCTTCTCTTTATAGTCTGTTTTCGTGCCAACGACACTGTCCATGGTGCTCTAACTAAGCGTACAATCTTTTCCTCTATTAGCTTAAGCCGGGTGCGCTCGCTTGTGATGTCATGATTGAGCTCAAGAAGGAGATCAGAGTTTTCTGTTGACATGAGGGAGGCAGTTTTCGCTAGTATATTTGCCTTTACGACTTACTGCTGCCATGAAAAGCAGTACACAATAAAAATTTGTCATCCATTTCAACAAAAACTGAGCATGCTCAAAGGCGACACTAACGTCCTACTGCTGTTTTTTAATCGAAACAGCGGAGTTTCATCAACAGTGTGTGCAGAAATCCACCGGTTGAGGTGAAGAAGCGTGTGATCGTCGCTGCTTTGAGTTCGGCGCGTTCAAGGAGTCGGTGACTTCCAGTCAGCGTTTGCCGATGGGGAATAAAAAGAAGCACAGTTATTCCGTGCTGTCGGATGCATCCACATCTAATGCGCTGATGTCGTAAGAGGCCGACTGTACAGGGAGGCTTGGATTAAACGCTTCATCAGTCACGAGACGTCAGTGACCCCGCTGTCACTCCTTCCTTCGCCCAGCCTTGGAGTTAGTTTCGCTGATATTAGGCTATTTTTGGCCGTCTGGACCTAACGTTCAAGCACAGCCATATTTGTGCGATAGCCATTGCATCCATATTTATGAAGAAGCCTACCACGGGTGCTTTCACTGAGCACTGACAATGACCTCGGAGCTGCGGTAGGAGCGATGGGCAGCAGTAACGTTTTTATGTAAATCCACTTTGTGAGGGACAAAAGCATTCACGAGGAAATCTGACCATGAATTATAATTAGGACACATCGCAGCATCGAAATTCGACATTCCCCTACCAATCTAGTTAGGGCGTTCCTTAAAGCATGCTTGAAAGGAACAGATTAACCACTTTAAGCTTATTTTTTTTCTTGCTGCATTATGTCAGTTTCACTATTTAGGATTCTGCATTTTTTCTTTCATGTTCTCAGCGCTGAAGCGCTCTGTTCACTTTTTATCTTAGCTGTTCAGCTCATTAAGACTAACTGCATCTAATAGGGTGTTACTGAAATCATGTCGAGCATGCACCATTTCGTCCTTGGAGAAACAAGGGGCTGCTGACTGTTCACACACACAAAAAAAAGTGGTGGCTCTTGTTCATCAATATATATCACAGGTTTCTAGAGATGTCAAACATTCTGTGCCCGCTCGCATGTTCAAGCAACTGTGATCACAACTGCCTTCAGCTTTCCTATTACTCCAGTCTCTTGCTTCAGTTCCCCGAGTTTCCGCCGAGGGTAAGGAGCTCTTTAATTCAAGTTAGTTAGGATGACATCAACGAAGTTAACTTGCACAGGCTTCGTATACAATAAAGAAATACAAATAATTGTATTTCACACAATCTGACTATGCAATGGCCCGTGTGAAAGGCACTGTCATACATTCTTAAAAACTAATCACGTTTGCTAACGAAATCTGGGCGGCTCGAACATTAGACCACTGCTAACTCCGGTTGATGACGTTCGTTTATTTAGGCGTAAAACTTGTCACAGTGTATAGGCGCTAGCTACAGGACCGCCCATCTGCACACCGCAAGCGCCATTTACTAAAAATGGTCTGTAGTGTACAAAAAGAAAGGTAAAAATTTGAGGCGAAAAAATAATAAAGCTACATTGGCAAACATTTCGCACGAGAGCAATCGCAATCGATGTAGGAAGAAATCGCATCAAACCTGTAAATAAAGAGCAAACGTTAGTAACGCGATTCTGTTTCGTATTTGGTAACGAACTAATCTTAATAGTAGGCATCGGTACGGTGCGGCAGAAACGTCTAGTACAACCTACGTATGTAACGTGTTTATAGGCCTTTAAATATGTGTGCAACCGCATGCATAAAGTTTTAGAGCAAGTAATAAAAGGAAGTAAATACAACCCTAGTGTCCCAGTAGCAGCACCACCCTGAGCAGCAGACACATCGGTGGTGTTAACGGATAAATGGTTAGATGGATGAATTTTGGACCTTACCTCTGAAACAGAGTGGGGCATGTGCCTCCCTTCTCGGAATTTCTATTTCCTTGTATTACTCTAACTCATCAGTATTTTTACGATTGAAAAATTTTTAATCCTGAAATTTTATCCTTAGGTTATTGCCGTGGTTTTGAGCCAACAATCTAATCGCTTTTGTAGTGATAGCTACACTACGCCACCTCTTCGAGCCTTCAGCGTGGCCACCGTGGCCACCCCTGGGCACGTGGTTGGTCACGTGGTGCGAAGCAGCTGCTGCTGCCAGGGGCGCGGCGCGCCGGCGAAACCAAGCTGCAACAGCTGTGTGCATGCGCCATGCCAAGTGGGTGGGGAGCGGGGGGGGGGGGGGGGGGGGGTGAGAGAGTGAATCCACGTCCAAGGACGAAGATGAAGAAGGAACGCCAGGCGCAACTGACTTTGCAATTCGACAGAGCGAGCCCCACCCGGCCAGATGTAGCTATCACGTCACTCCAGGTTTAACCAGAGCTAAACAACCGCCATTTTTTTACTAACGTATACAGCCTGCATCGAGATCTGGATGGCTACTGTCACACTGTAATAAATATTTCCAATTTGTTTTTATAAATTTACCACACACTGCACATGTGTCATCTCATTGATTAAATATTTTTGTAGCTTTGCCATCTAGGAGACCCTGACTTCATAGCGAGAAGCAAGGCGCAGCCTCTTGAGTTATCATAGAACGATTCCTTCCTGCTTTGCCCTTTCTATTTCCTCTACAGATCTAGGGTATAGGGGTTTGATTTAATGATTCCAGTCCTTACCCTATGCGTCTTTTATTTCGCTTTACAAGGTCTTTATTTCTTCGTCCTGGTTTCCTGCATACTTACTTGTTAGTTTTCTAGTGCTTTTCCTGACAGGGAGTCAGCGCTCTTTCTGTACAAGTATTAAAATACCTCAGCTTCGAACCTCTTATAGGTCAATTTATGTTGTCAGGTGTTCATTATGCAATATATTTCATTTGTGCTTCCGCCCTTCAAACAATGACCAGCCACTGTTCCCCTGTACTGCCTCATTTGTGGTTTTCTATTGGGGCCCCTAGTGCTAATCCGTCTACAATCATATGACTTATTTCTTGCGCCGACTCAACTTCTGCCCCTAAGCACAAAACCGCATTCCCAAAAGTAAGTCCTGGTGCCATTATTGCTTTCCAAATATGTATGGGTAATGCCTACTTGTTGTGACTCCATATTGCTGCATGATTCATTATCTCGGAATCTCTTTCACCCTAACAGTCTTTTTTTGTGCTTCTTTGTGTACACATGCTCTTCGTTCACCCATATCTCAAATTAGATGTATTCTGCGAGCCTGGGTATCTCATGGTCTTGTATTGCAAGCACCAGTTCAGCGGACTCGTTGAATATCATCCAACCTGACTTAATTTCGCTAAAAGTAACAGCATCTTCGTCTCCGCAAGCATGAATCAAATCTGCGATCTTCTTGGTTCTCAGCTAATAGGACAGTATCACCAGCATGCATTAACCCTGACAGCCGATGCTCTACAACCATTGCGCTTAATTTGTAAGATATATTGTAACATATATTACTTTCTTGTAACTTCATATTTTATCGTATAAATCACGAACAGCAGCGGTGATAACGGACAACCCTTTCTTAATCTGACATCTAAGATAGCAGCGCCATCGTTTCTGTCGAGGCACAATCGAGCGCAAACGAAGGGAATGGCATCGCCAAGTAGCAGCATCTTATAGTAATAGGTGTCTTCCAGGAGTTTCAGGCCTTGCGCTAGCGCGTTCTAACCGTGATGTCGTACGCGACTGCGAACCTGAACCGGAACCTGAACGACTCTGAACCTGAACGAAAGAAACGGGCAAGCAAATTGATGCCGCCCTTTCTTCCTCCATTGTGCTTTGCTTCGGGAGCGTCTTGCTAATCAAGTCGTTCGGCGGAAAAAACAAAACACACTGACACCAGAGGAAGCGCGCCTTCTTTGCTCCTGCGTTTCGAGGCGGCTTCATTTCCCACCTACGCCTCATCTCCATATTGTCGTACAAATCTTTTTGCTTGCTTTTTTAGCCCCACACCGCCTTCAAGGCGTGTGCTTTAGGGTAGGCCGGGTGCGTCTCAAATCTCGAACTTAATTCAGCGCAGCCTCGGTCTTGAAAAGAGAAACGCATAATGAAATAACGACCTCCCTGGTAGGCCTCTTCGTTATGCATTCTACATTGTCTTTATTTCACCGTTTAATCAAATCATGCCTAAAAGAGAAGACAACTTCACCCTAACCTTTGCTTGGACGGCACTTTAAGAATGGGCGCATTTTTCTAACGTTATCAAGTTCGGAGCTTCATGCAGAATAATTAAAAGCGCATCGTTAAACGCTTTTAATTTATAATGTCTCTTTCAGAGGAGGTTAGATACCACGTTTGTAGAATGCGTACACCTCAGCTAGCTTCTGAGATACTTTGGGCGCCCAAAGCAAACGCGCGTGAGCTATTTGAAACATTTAATTAATCTATACAGCACATTAAGCTTTAAAACCGCCAAAACTACGTCAGGCCACACTGCCAACGTTATCTCTGTGATTAAATGTATGAGGTCTCAATAAAAATGCCACCACGTTTATTAAAGCAACTCGTGCAACTAAGAAATATCATAGGCGGCATAAGGCCAAAAGCACTTGATGCTGGACCAGCTGGTGTTTTCCTTAAGGTAGCGCTACGAGTGGAAGAGCATAGCCAAAGCAAGAGCACGACAGAAGAATGCTGCTTTCGCCTACGGTGTACTTCTTTTCAAGGTAGTGTTATCTGCTAGACGTAGAGAAAATGTTTCAAACGCAACAAGGGAAGTATCTGGAATAACATGTACCGTTCACAATTCTAAATAAAAATTGGCTATGGCATGTGGTTTTTAGCTTCCCGTAGCTCCACGTGGGCTATAGAGGGACTCCAGGGTAGAGGACGTCGGGTTAATTTCGTCCACGTGTGGTTTATAAAAGCAGAATGACAAGGTGCAGCACATGACCAATACATGAAGTTCGGCAACCCTGGCGTAGCACGAATTAACCTGCTAGTTTGTTTGTTTTTTTCGTTCAGTAGACTCGCGTAACTCTTAAAGCCTCAAAGTGTTGGAATTCTTAAATCTTGCGGCCTGTGGTGGTTGCAGATGGCTTCGATTTCCTGCTGTCTTAGAATGTATTTAAGGTAACGAGGTGGACGTCGAATAAAATTGCAGAGCCTGTCCAGAAACGTGACACACGCAAAAGTTTCCCCTAAAACAGTAGTGACATTCCCTAAGTAAAATAGTCCCCGAAGTACAGTCAATAAAAAAATAATGAGCGATTATGACCAGCCAAATATAAAACGAGACCTCAAGACTGCATTCATTTATGAAAGAGGTGCAAAAGTAAGGTGACGGAGGCAGTAAGGTTGCAATGAAAATGATACGGTACAGGCAGAAAATAAAGATATCTTCTTCGCCGCATTCAAAGTTTCTTTCACTCGTTAACAATAAAACACACAATCACAAACAATGCAAAACAAAAATAAAACACTACAACAAAAGAAAACAAAACAAACGCAGACAAAATCGAAACAAAAGTAAAAACACAGTGTAGCCCCCTACTTAGGTAGAGGTAATCGAAACCAACTATAATAGGCTTATAATGAGCTCTGCTAGACATCATTTAACAAGGAAACATTTGTAGCATTAACTGTGTAACAAAAGCGAATAGAATAGTAATATTTTGTTATTAGTTGCAGCATTATTTTTTTGTTGTTGCTGTTGCTATTCACATGTAGTGTCACGAGTAAGTGAGCAGTGGAATTAAAATTAGACTAGTTGTTGAATACTCGTCTTACAATGCTACTAAGTATCCGGCTTCCATACTAGAGTTCTCCGGAAAATGTGGAAAACGTGGTCAGTTTCTACGTGCGCCCGTAAGCCGTACTCGTATGTTTCCGTACCCTCATTATCCAACCTCTAGTCTTTTTAAGTGCACTCATTCACATATTGTACACGGGTGTTCACGTATCGATTTTATGGGTGCCGTTTTCAACTCCGGATTCCTATCCCATAAACGTTAGCCCATTCGAGCAGCGCCAAAGCCACGGTGCAACCTCGGCTGGTAAGGAGCGTATTCATGGAGGCGTCCTGTATGTCTGTCCTTATAGCTATGACGGTGACGGCTTCGGCGCTGCGCGAGTCTGACTCGAAAGAACATGTCGCACCTCCCACAATCGTTAGCAGCGAAGCACTATGCGACATACAGCTAAGAACGAAAGGTGGAGGAGAAATTCAGGTCTATGCTCTTTGGTTCACCGAGAAGCACCGATGCACTTCCAAGCATACATGATGCGCCTTTGTGGGATCGTGACGAACCCTTGATCCCTGACCTTGACCCATGACCTTTATTTGGCCTTTGACCTTCGACACTGGGTGACCTTTGGGTGACATTTCGTTTAACTCCAGTGAAACGAAATGTACCGAGAAAGTAAGAACTGCATAGAAAGTATACCCTACTTTATTTCATGCAGTAGATAATGCAAGCATGGCACTAATTTGCATGCAACACTTTTTTTCCTGAAATACGGCTGTGATGAAGGATGCGTTCTTTCCAATTTTTACAGCGCTTTTCGAACTGCACTTTAGAGCTTGGAAGGTGTGGTTCTTATCACGCGCGCACCTCCTATTTGCATCCAAATATGATTTTAATCTGGTTACGTTTCACGAGTGTGCAGAATTTATTCGTGGCGAGCAAAAGTAGGAAATTACTTCGTAGCTGAGGAAAGCGGTTTTCACGATTCAGATTAGCAAACCGTTGTTAAAAAACATAGAAATTAACAGGATGGAAATCTGGGCTTGTTGGTGGTTACATGTCTTCGTAGACCGCGCAACAAAGAGAAGACGAAGATATGCTGTCGCATTCAGTGATGGCCTCTGGTGTTACAATGCATATGTTTCTTATTTTACCAAGCGCGCAATAGGAAGCATTTTGCTTCTATGATGCTTTTGTTTCGTCATCAATATTAAGGGGGAAATTTTGGACAGCAGCACGATAGCATCTGTCAGCATTTTTAGCAAAGCCCTTCTAGTCACCTCGTTAAGTTAATGCTTAGATTAAACTGAGCAAGGGCATGCTGGTGCACCTATCTTTGTTTATCTTTTTATAAGCCTGAAAATTCAAGTGCCCCCAAATGTCTTTGAAGTCGCTCCTTATTGCGATAAGGCGCCTGAGCCGATCTTGCAATTTGTGCCGCCGTTTCTTCTTGTTCGGTGGTTCTTTAAACCACTTCTACACGCCCCTCTACTGCGCGTTCCTCCGGGAACTTAATCATTCGCCTCTTCTTTATCGCTCTTCTTCGCATTTATCGCTATTCATAGGTTTCCGTGTCCCATTCAGCAAGGTTATAGTGCCTGTGCCGCCCTGCTTCTGCTTCCTGCCTCACTGTATTCACTGAATTGTTCACTCTCCCTGGCGCTGTCTTCTTTCGCGTTGCTGTTCGGCTATCCGTGCATGTCGTTCGGCATCGGAATCAGTCGAAGGACCGGCACTATACGTTCCTCAGGACACTTCATCCTTCATCTCTTCTTTCTGGATTCCGCATGTGCATGCAACCGCATTTCTCGCTCTACATAGTCACACCCTCTCAACACTCAGTGAGGTAGGCCCACATAGCAGTACGCGTTGTCCATACAGTGCGCAGCATAAATGCGACTACATCGCATATCATGATGTATTCGCGCGTATACCTTCAGGACACATCTGAAAACAACCTGGTGCTTTTTACAAGCAATAACGCAAAGGCAGTTCAACAATCACAATTGAATACACGTCTACCATTCACGGGCTTTGGATGGGATGCAGCTTTGGATTTCTCCATTCATCTTTTTTTTTAATATTGAGACTGCCGTTCTCTTATCTTGTGTTGTAATGACAGGCTGTTACTTTTTCTTTGAGCATTGGAGCTATCCACAGCGGTCCGCAGCCTCACGCCTAGCAATTATGCACACAGGCGTAAACAAAGACACCTACAGGACAAAGGATCGTGATTACCACTTCCTGCGACACAACACGGCTTTTTGCTTGGGATAAATTTCAGGCGCAAACAAAGGAAGCTTGATTACTTATCATTAATCTAAGGTGCTTTCGAAGCGCATGTTGAAAGGCGTCTGGGCCTCCCCAAGAACAGCGTAAGAGGATAGGCGCTTCGCTTTCCTCCGGAAACGCTTCTACACTGCACCTAGGTGTCACTTGCAGGCGTCTGGCGGGACAGCAGTTTTGGCTGGCCCTTTTCGAGGCAACACATGCACGACAAAGGCACCGTGGAAAAAAGGCAAATTTCTGCAAGTGTCTTGAGGAGCCCCGTTTACCTCGAAACAAAGTGCACCAGCGACATACACGCCTGCAGCGCCGGTGGCAAAGTTGTCTCTCCATTTCTTTGGCTCCCGGCGTCGAACACTATTAGCAGGCGCCCAGTACATCCAGCGAGGCTAATCAAGAGCAGATGCTATTAGCCATGCGTCTCCCCCAAGCGAGGCAGAAGCCGAGCTCGTTGTTCCACCAATGTCATAGACGCCTAGGGGGGAAACGATAACAAAACAAAAAGAATAGCACACTCAGAGGGAACACAAACTTAATGAGAGGAGGAAAGAAGAGCAGGGTGGGTGAGTGGGAGTTAACAGCGGGGCGCTTTCTTTTGTCACTGTGTTAGAGTCTTGCCTAAGCTAAGCTTTTGTGTCCCGTATTTGATCAGCAGCACTCGCCCCTGGGAATCGACAGCGACGACTTCGTAGAACGGCCCTGACAGCTCTGCTGCCGTGCTCGAGAACCCAATATGAGGCACTCATTGAAAGCTATTGTGGGTCGTCTACTTTCTTTAGCGTGCTGCTACCCTATTGCCCTCTTGCCCTCTCTGATTGATTATTTTCTCGTATGGCTTTGCAAGCCTCGTTTTTTCTTTTGTTTTCAAAGGAAAACTATCGATAGTATAACCGGCATCGTACAACACGCAAATGAATCCCAGTGAAGGGTGACAGCCAAGCTGGCTTGAAACAAACAGCTGCCCATAGGGGCGATTTTGTTTACAGTCAAGCATAGTCTTCAGGACCAAAAAGATAGATTGAGTTTTACTACTAAATTTATATATGAAATGAATGAAAAACATAAAAGCCCTCTCATCACATAGACACTTGGGGGATTCCAATGAGACTAGTGGGATTTGAAAGAAGTACACTGCGGACATCATACGGACGTGAGAACCCGCCAATATGCGTTAATGCGGAAAAAGTGACTCGCTTCCGTACTGAACACACGGTAAGCATGGAATATGGCTCTTAGAAAACGTTGCCAAGAAGAAAAGTTGTGCCTTCGCGTGGCACGTGCATATTTGGAAATTCTCACAGCATAAGTATCTACGTGTTCATTGATGTCTCTTTAATTCTAGCGGCCGTGATTGCACTTCGTAATTACAAGGAATCTTCCTTTTGAACGCACTAAGAGTGATGCGCTATTATGAAAATGTATCGGCGTCAGTCGTAATTTTGAGTTTATATATTCAAGCACGAAAAGAAGTTGCTTGAGATGGTACAGCATTCACGTGCTTACTAGAAGCGCTCGCACACTCTTTGAATACCCAAGCAATCTTACCACCCATTTCCCCCTTCGTGGTAGCTTCTAGTCCAGGTCGAATGCCTCATATCGAGCGGTACAGAACGCTTTCTACTTACTAAGCGAGCTATCTGTGCTTCTCCACTGAAATACAATAGTTCCATAAAGGCTCTGCGAAGTTCTGTACATTGAATCTCATGCATGAAACAGATGGAAGGCTAAAATATTGCATGGCGGTTTGTGGATGCAAAGGGAAGGCTTCCCAAGTTGTCGACGCCACCGCTAGTGGTACCTTGCAGGCGCCGCCCCTCCCCACTCCCCCCAGGTTAATTACCGCGGTACGGGTTTTACTGACGTCTTACCCGCTGCCTAATTACGAGTGTCTCGTACAGTGAAGAGTATAAAATTAAACAGTGTAAACGCCAAGGTGCGCGGAACTTTTGTGCGGTAAAGCGGATGCTTTTACAAAAGAAAATGCTGGGAGCAGCGCAATATTTATTCGTGCAGAAAAAAACTGAAATTAAGTGTACTTTCAGAGGTCCGATGGACTACAGCAACAATTTTTCTGCACGTATATAAGTGGCACCAACCTTTTCTCATCACACAGTCATGAATAAAGTTATAAGCTCATGGCGATAAAAAGTAACCCTGCCGCGACTTTGTTAAAACGTGTACATGAATGTTGATCGGTAGAATTTAGCCCAATATCCTCCGATTCGCTTAATGAGGACCGTAGGTCAACTGATGCAAAAAGTACCTTTGCAAGTCTCATCACATTAAAATATCGATTTTTTTCACAACGAAAACGCAAAGCCCTTCACTTGCAAAAGCTTTTACATAGGCTTTTGCTTAACGATGAAGCAGTGAGGTCTCAATGGAAGAGCGAAGCTCCCGCTTAAATTTTAGCGCCACGACGTCATTTACTATTTACGTACGGTTTCAAGCTAAAAATCAATGTTCTCATTTTACACGTTCGGCATATACGCAGAAACTTTTGACTGCGCAGCAAAGCCGTTAACCCGTAAAGGATAAAACCCAGCTCCTGCTGAGCTAGTCTTCAAAAGCACACCTATTTTTCTTCTGAATAGCTTTATTATAGAGATTAAGTGCCCGGCGTCGCCAGGCGACGCGTTATAAAAAGATCTATTATTTCGGGTCTTAATGGCAGCGGCAGCTGCCGCAGTACGCACTGCTTGAATAAAGTGACGCTTCAAGTACACGAGAAAACTTGATCCTCGCTCTAGAAAGTCGTTGTTTTTACATACAGAGTGTAGACAGCTATAAACTGAAAGTTGCTGACTGCCGGGATACAATGCAGTAGAGCTAAATAAAAAAGTGGTCGAATAATGGGGGAAAAAAGTCAGTGACAGGAGGTTCAGAATCTCGAGACATGGGGCGAGGCCGAGCCGCTACGGGAAGTAAAACAAGACATACAAAAACTGAAGTACCCTTCAATAATGAAGCTATAAAGAAAATGAAGTTTTGGGTTGACTAGATGGCTTCGGGAAATGTGAACTTGGTACTTAGAAAGAGAGCGCGCTGAAAGCGAGACATCGGCGATTGACGTCTTTGAAAACAACCCGGGGGATATATTATGCTTCCCTCTGGGTTCGTTTCGCATGAGCAGATATTATGGTCTCCGAATGGAGTTAGGAGAATTCCCTGGCTCCTGTGGAGAGGGTGGTGGCACTCTTAGGAGGCAGCAAGAAAAATTGCGAATTTTAGGTGCATCACACAATGCACAGGAAGAGGAAGCACGGCATCAAAAGGGAGCCTGGTAGGGGATGAATTAGTGCTTGGGTCTTGGTGTGTAATGTTGCCTAGTTTCCTCTACTCAGTGTTCTCACAAATGTCCTGTATCCAGTGTATCTGGAATCTCCTGAGTTATACATCAATAGTGTCTTTGTCACTCATTCAAGTTGTTTTATGGCGGCTAAGGAGTCTGTATGCATATGGGGCTCTGTTATATACCCAATTTTAATAGTGGCCTCCATGGCATCGCCGACTGCATTAATATCCATCACAAGCGGGTCCGGGTGGTCTGATACGTATTCTTTATGTACCTTTAGTTCTCTGCCAGACTAGTGACGGCTGTTCTAGAGCACTTTACTATAGTCGACGCATCCGTATCTGCAATACATATTCCTGCGCATACATCAACCAGAGGTCGAGTTCTCGGCTTCTCTTTCACGACGAAGCCTAGTCGTCTTGTTCACCGTAATAATCGCAAATTCTCATCGAGGGGGATTGCAGGTGTTTTCACTGTTACCGCATTGTAAGGTTTGCTATGGGCGTTACCTGCTTGCACTTCATATTTATTGCTGCCTCACACTGTTGAGTTAGTTATGTCAGAGTGATCAGCTCTGGAAATTCCTGGAGAATCGGAATGCGAGCAAGTTTTGGTAAGGCCGTGATGGTGCGCATTAAGTTTCTATTGTTTCAAACTCCGCCAGTTGTCGCCGATTGTACAAGACGTCTTACCATCTCCGTTCTGGCTCCTCCTCCCCTAGACGAAATGCATTTGATCAAGTTTGATCAACTGCTTTTTTCATCCTATGGAGCCATTTTGTTCCTTTGCCAGATTTATTAGTGCCTAGACCAAGGACTCTCAACACGTCTACCTCTTATAAAGACTGATTTCCAATCTTCAGTGCGTCTAGTTTATCTGCAAATTATTTCCTCTCATTCTTGTTTGTCACATGAATGTAGCTTCACTTTTGTGCTAGCAGTTCCGAGCCTGCATGATGGACGTACTCATCTAATGTATTAAGGCCTCTTGCAGATAAAAATTATATGTTTCAAGCTGTTTATGAGCAGATCAAACCGTGAAATGAAGTAGAGATGAAGCGCTAAAGAGGACCTTCGTACGAAATAAAATGGAAACGACCTGAAGTGAACATTCTTACTCCTGTGCACAAGCAGGAGAGTTCGTGTTCCTTATGTGCATGTGTTGTTCTTATCTCCTAGGTGAAGCACTGGGATCAATGTGCACCGCTATTCAGTTTAGACTATGGCTTTCGTCCAGCCATCGGCCAGTCCACAATGGAGTTTTAGGAGATCGCATTTGGTGACCAGCTCTCTCGTCTCGCTTCTCCAACAAGGGCCTTAACTAAATGCTGAAGGCACAATTGTAACATTGTTTCGGCAAACTGTTCTGTCTGTTATGGTCGCTCGCGTAATTATACGTTCCTTGTTCCTGAAAGATTTTTTACGATGCAAGACGCTTATATTTGAAATTTGTGCTACCTCATTCAGTGATCAGGAGTATTTACTCTTTTATATGATAGTCATTCACTGCATTCTTAATGTTAACTCTCTAACGCACATTGTGAAAGCAGTATCTGTGGCTGCAAGCTGATTAACAGTGATGATCATAGCTTAAGCCCAAGCAGTTGGGCTGTTATACCTTACAGTGAAAACGCTCTACACAAACCAGAAACAAAGCGTGTGCGAACATCATCCTAACGAGAAGTTATTATTAAAGGATTTTACATCAGTCCGCCGTTCTTCTTTATTTACGTATCTCTAGCGCTATTCCAATTAAAGGAGTCTTTGGGTAGGCACCTATGTAGTACTACATGAACTTTCGGTGCGCAAAGAGGAAGGTACTTATGCAATCCCTTCCACGAGAGCAACGCGAATTCCTAGGTTTTGTTGAATTCCATGCAGAGTCAGATGCAGCTGTAAAAAGAATAGTTATTGTCTTCTTATAAGGTATTTCATCAAAGTAAACATCTTAATGAATGTTTTTGTGCGGGAAGGGCGTGAAGCTGCTAGGTGCACTCTGGCACAATACGTTATCGTGAATTCTAATCATGGTCTCCTTCTACTATGAGGTTTTTAAGAACCTGTATACTTAACCAGGAAGCCCGTTTGCCAACACTCAGTGGCAATTATTCTGACTATTGAGCTCCGTAATCACCGTTAGCGCATGCTCTGCATTGGCGTTTGAAATTTCACTTGAGGTTACACGGTTACGTTATTGAAATGACCATGGTCACTGACCATGATCATGACCATGGTCATGATCATAAATATTTCATATCATGGTCACTGACCATAATAAAAAATGACGTTGCGGGGGCGCTGCGGCTTTTATTCACAATTCTTACCACAGTTCCCCTCGTTTCATCCCTATACTTAAGTCAGCATGTGTGCCAGCTCAGTCGTCTAAACAATTTTTGTCAAAAACAAGAAAAGCATTTCGCCTTTGTGCGATACCGGTGTTCCTGTGGGTGTTGCAATCAGGTGGAGTGTTTTATTGCGGTGCATAATAAGTAATGGCGTTGTAATAGCGACTATGCTCTTGCGGTCTCAAAACCTGAGTAGCCACACCTCGACGCTTTGTTAGCTCTCCTTGTGAACTCTTATTTTAGGATACTCCAGGAGCACACAGTCTATAGGTCACGTTCGCATGTACTCACATAACCATACCCTTCGCTGCAGCTACCGAAAAACAAAATGATGGGACAAGTCGCGCAGAGGAACACGCATCTCTCCTTTCCCTATCTCCTATTTTCTTCTTTCAATCATCGTGTCGGTCTTTCAGTACTTTTTCGTTCCTTGCTCTTCTGTTCCTCTTTCGTTTTTTAATTCCACATTTCCTCGTTTATTTCGTTGTTTCCTTTTGTCTATTTATTTATTTCTTCTTTTCTCGCGTTCTCTTTCTTTCCGTTTATTTTGTCTCTCCCTGGAGCATCTTATCGCTTTTTAAATACTTCCCTCTCGGAAAACGTGAACCGCTGGAGACAACGCCTTGAGCTGCAACCATGGACCACTCCCCGCGTAGTGAGGTTTTCAACGACAAGCCGGGGCCTGTCTGCCACGGTCTGTCTTGTGTTTGGCGAAGATGTCTTGGTGACGTCATAATGGAGGTCCTGTTTTTATACGAATTAGTTTCGTTGACCCTTGTAGCGACACGATGTATTTGCTGTAAAATATTACATGATGTTGTAATGCTATGTGACGAGACCATGTTTGCGAAGAACAATTTGCATGCAATATGGCCGCTTCTCAAGAAATCGGCATGGTGAAGTTGTCTTACATAAGTGTTCATGTTTGTTTTTCGAGTTGATTTCACCGTCTGGACAATGCAACTTTTATCTGCTTTTGTCACATGAAACACGTCCTCACCGTTGCGAGTGTCATTAGATACATGGTGTTATGTGGGTGAGCACTATATTGCTGGCTCTTTACCACCAACCTTTCATCACCGCCATCGGCGCATGTGCCACAAGTGCAGCACAAAGGCCACTTCCTTATGCCAATCATTAACCCAGTCCTGTTCCAACTGCAACCATTTTAAACTCGCAAGCCTCCTAGTTTCATTGGCTGCTCCCTGGTGTGTTCATTTTCTGTTGAAATTTACTCACTTGCCCTAAGGGAATTCCAAGGTCCACTCACGGAGATTTCGGTTCCCGTAAGAAAAACAATGCTTCTGCAAATTATTCCGGAGCCCTCCACTACGCTCTGCTAGTACACGTCTTGACTTGTTCCAGTAATAAACCGTTCACCTAATATTCATATCGTTTGGCTTTTCCTGTTCAAAGCTCTTGAGTCCACTCTCACCTCCAGTGTTATTATTCGTTCCTACGTTTGTATACCACCGGTGTGTTTACCAACCATATGAAGCGCTGCCCCTGCCCTCTGAACTTGCAAATCTTGAATGCGTGTAGACACCACCGTGGCGTAGACATAGGCACCCCAGGCGCTAACTTAAACTGTATTGTAGAGCGCAAGAGGGTACAGCACCGATAGCCAGCCATCTGGAATAATAATAATAATAATAATAATAATAATAATTGGTTTTGGGGGGAAAGGAAAATGGCGCAGTATCTGTCTCATATATCGTTGGACACCTGAACCGCGCCGTAAGGGAAGTGATAAAGGCGGGAGTGAAAGAAGAAAGAGGTGTCGTTGTGGAAGGCTCCGGAATAATTTCCGCCACCTGGGGATCTTTAACGTGCGCTGACATCGCACAGCACACGGGCGCCTTAGCGTTTTTCCTCCATAAAAACGCAGCCGCCGCGGTCGGGTTCGAACCCATCTGGAAACCCCAAGGAGCAATTTCATTCCAATCTCCTCGAGCCGTCTCGGAGCCCGAGCTCTGTGATGATGATAATGTCCTCAGGCTTAATGACACATACCCACGTCGGGGGATTGGCCAGTCACGCAGATCGTGTCTTTTCCTTCTTCTCTTGGCTCGCTGATGCCAAGACGATGACGAAAGCGTGTCGCTGCTACAGTATAGCACGCCATCACAAGTGTGTAAGGAGGCGCTCAGGTGTGCATATTTGAAGTAACACATCAAAAATGGAAGAACCGTGTCGTATCGAAGAAAATAACTAAACTTGAAATAGCTTGTAAACAAAACCACAGAACTAATCGTCTGAAAGTGGATACCATTTCGTTTCGCCACAGAGCCGTGCACTAAGGTTTTCCACGACGAGCTCGACATTCATGGTCGTGCTATACCTGCTGGCTTTAAATGGCAGCGCTTTAGTCAGTGGTTGTGCTTGTGATGGCTTCTAAGCGTCACTACTGGGTTTGCCTGGCAATGTTTGAACAAATGACTGCAATAAAACAAATGTCCAGAGGTGCCACTCCTGCGCGGAACGCACACAGGCTTGGCGACACTCAACTAGCTGCAACATCCCCATGAAGCAATAATTCTAAATTTGCAGAATCCAGAGCTGACTAATTCAGCAACCATTTTAATACACAGGTGATGCCATGGGTAATTGCTATAAAAATCTTCTCTAATACAGACTTTAAAAAACGTTTATGTAAGCACATGCTTTTCCTTTCTGCGTATCGTTGACTACGCGCCTACGTTTCGCCAACTTTTTTTTGTGGCTCCACAGAAAGCAGATAAAAAGCAATACCACTGTTTCAGTCATAAACGCCCTCGATTCTAAACTGTGGCCTCCATACTGAGTGCATCGTGATCTAACGCCGCGTCTATCGCAATTAGAGTAAAAGACTCGGGAGGGGAGAAAGAGGGAGTTTGAGGCTGTAGACAAGGCATTAAGAGAATTAAAATTTTCCGGCAGACCACACTTTCAAATTACGACGCGCCTCGGGGTACAGCTTGAGAGCTGAGCTTCTTTCCGTGTAACTGAGATACGACTGTACGATATCGCGCAGAACCCCTGAGGCAACCTGTTATGCTCGGCGTCTGTGCACTCCACCGGAGCTCGTTCACGCACTTCCAGCACCCAACCACGCAGTAAGGCGTCGCGTACAAACGGGCTTTGGAGGCGAAGCAACCGCTGCTCCCCGCGCGCTGTACGCTTAGAAGGGGCCCTAATTGACGTGGGTGGTCTGAGGTGCGCGCGCCTAATGCATTAGCGATGTCGCTTGCGCTGCTCCGACCACACAGCGACGTGGTCGACGTGACACGTTTATTTCCTAAACATATCGCGCTTCCAATGGATGGCCTGGAGTGTGACAGAGACCATAATTAACGACGAAAAAAATGAGGGGCCCACGTCTGAGTTCACTGCATCGCTTCCACACAAAAATAGATGCTTTTACTACCGAACAACTCTTGTTGCTGTTCTCGCTTCATTTTCGGCTGCGCACAGAGGCTTGCGACATTTAGCGTTTGCTTAGGGATCGAACGCTGGATCTGCCGTGTGTCTGAGTGGCTATGGTGTTGTGGTTCCTGCTTTCTAATAGCTGTCATGCAGAACCCGTTCCTTCTTCCAGGAAACTTTGTCCACCGTACCGGAAATTGAGACCTGTGCTTCCGAAGTACCTCGTTTTCGCCACCATGCACAAATTACTTCGGCACAGCCAAAGAAATACGCGTATGCACAAAACTTTCCTTCTTAACCTACAACAAAACAGACAAGTTTAACCTAAGGAGTAAGCAAAGCATCATCCACTTTAAAAATACCCCGACGCCCCACGCCCGCACGATATAACTAATGTAACTAATAACTAATTTTAGTTTAAGCGTCCACGCAGCTGGTGGCAGGTCGGCCATATCAGATTCCTACCGCTGGGAAATGTTCGCCCTTGGCGCCCAATAGCTTCGACAGAGCACGGGCTGCTCTATGATGTTGTCTGCACGAACTTAGTCATCCGATGAAACATCTGGCCAGCTATGCATCATCGACGCGTTGCAGCAAATCTACATGCGCCTGATCACATGTATTTTGGACAGCTTCATCTATCCTTCCTGGGCACATGCAGCGACTGCAGTAGCGCAGCGCTCGTGGCACAGAATGTATCAGCTGCACTTTGGGCTGTCTGAGGCTGGCTGCACGTGGTTGCTGCACAAAGAATGGAGCCGACAGGGCAGGCGACGAATACCATGTGACAAGCATGGCCAACAAAGCATCATCATCATCAGCCTCACTACGCCCACTGCAGAGTGAAGGCCTCTCTCATACCTCTCCAATTAACCCTGTCATTTGCCAGCTGTGGCCACAGTATCCACGCAAACTTCTTAATCTCATCCGCCAACCTAGCTTTCTGCCGCCCCCTGCTAGGCTTGCCTCCTCTTGGAATCCACTCCGTTACCCTTAAGGACCAGCGGTTATCTTTCTTTCGCAATAAATGCCCTGCCCAAGCCCACTTCTTCCTCTTGATTCCGACTAGGACGTCATTATTCCGTGTTTGTTCCCTCACCCACTCTGTCCACCGGTTACGTAAGGTTAAACCTATCATTTTTATTTCCATAGCTTGCCGCACCATGCTTAGCTTAAGCTGAACACTTTTCGTTAGCTTAACGTTATTTTCTGAAGACCTTTCTTTCCAGCTTGTTCTGTTCAAGAAAGAGCTCGGAAGTTGAGATGGGCATCGGAAAAGCCGCCAGCAATAACCAGCCATTTCGTGGGGACATGACAGTCAAAATCTCTATATTTGTCTTGCTGACCTTCAACATAAAACATGACAAAGCGCCAAAAGCAATTTGGCAACACGCCCTGCCGACAAAATGAGATAATTACCCATCCCTTCTAGTCCCTACAATGCAATTGATCGACTGTTGAGAGTGAAGGTAACATGTCAACAATGAGGGTACGTCCGAAAGCTGCAGGAGACCCTGTTCAGAGACTGAACACGAAGTTTTGGAAGATTCTTTATCTCTACTCCTTCCTATCATCTTCGAATATCCAAATTAGACTCCGCAGCATATAGAAAGCACCGACACCACAAGTTGCCTTTTCTGTTCCTGCCCCTTGTGAGCAAGCAGCCCACGCATTCTGGCCCCTAAAGATACACGGAGACGCGCAGAGAGTGAATAATAATTAATAATAATTGGTTTTTTGGGGGGAAAGGAAATGGCGCAGTATCTGTCTCATATATCGTTAGACACCTGAACCGCGCCGTAAGGGAAGGGATAAAGGAGGGAGTGAAAGACGAAAGGAAGAAAGGTGCCGTAGGGGAGGGCTCCGGAATAATTTCGACCACCTGGAGATCTTTAACGTCCACTGACATCGCACAGCACACGGGCGGCTTAGCGTTTTTCCTCCATAAAAACGCAGCCGCCGTGGTCGGGTTCGAGCCCGGGAACTCCGGATCAGTAGTCGAGCGCCCTAACTACTGAGCCACCGCGGCGGGGCAAACGCAGAGTGTGAAAGCCTTTGTTTTATAAACAAAAAATTAGTTTTTCTTTACAACAAAGAGAAACAAAGTTGAACAGCAATTTAAACAAAGGAAAATTTAAACAAAGGAAAAATACAGTAAAAAATTACCGGAGCATGGTTTAGCTCTAGTTAACCTTGGTCGAAAGCGAAAAGCGGCATCTGCCTGGCTGCGTTTGTGGGCGAGCGACTGGCGGTTTCCACAGATAGCCATACTGACGCACACACACAGTAGCAGCCATTTTTAACGCGACAGCATTAAGGAGCTCGTGTCGCAGAAAAGCCGGTGTCGTGACAGCGGCGTCTTTGGCCGTTAGCGAAAAATGGCGCATCTCGGTGGACACCTGAACCGCGCCGTAAGGGAAGGAATTTTAGCGCGACAGCGTTAAGGATTGATTGATTGATTGATTGATTGATTGATTGATTGATTGATTGATTGATTGATTGATTGATTGATTGATTGATTGATTGATTGATTGATTTTTCCTTCCCTTACGGTGCGATCCTGGTGTCCGCCAAGATATGTGAGACAGGCGTCCTTTTCTTAAATTGTCCTTATGACTAGGGGCCCAACCCAGCTTTGAAGGTCAAGAGTCTGCAGCGATTGAGACGAAGACCGAACGCTAAACCCTTAATGCACCAAACGAAGTTTTTCTCTTTCTCCTTAAATTGTCCAACGGGCTACGTGTCGCGCCTAACGGGCGATGGCGTTCCGTGTACTCCTCGGCAACGCTGCGGCACGCTGTCGCGTCTCACTCTTAAAGACCATGCATAAGCGTCCTCGAATTTTTTTTATTTCTTAAACATCTTGCTTTCTTGGAAACTACATTAAAAGAGGTCACACAAGACACTATATATAGAGCTTGGGTGACATTTACAACTGTATTGATCGTTGTATGCGGAGATATGGAACCAAATCCTCTTCCAAACAACGCGCAAACCCTGCCGACAATTTCAAATTGAAAAAGAAATTGGTTTTTCGGGGAAAGGAAATGGCGCAATGTAATACAGGCGTCATTTCCTTTTCTTGAAACCAATTTTTTCAATTTCCTTTTCACCCGCCGCGGTGGATCAGTGGTTAGGGCGCTCGACTATTGATCCGGAGTTGCCGGGTTCGAACCCGACCACGGCGGCTGCGTTTTTATGGAGGCAAAACGCTAAGGCACCCGTGTGTTGTGCGATGTGAGTGCACGTTAAAGATCCCCAGGTGGCCGAAATTATGCAGGAGCCCTCCACTACGGCACCTATTTCTCTTTCTTCTTTCACTCCCTCCTTCATCCCTTCTCTTACGGCACGGTTCAGGTGTCCAACGATATATGAGACAGATACTGCGCCATTTCCTTTCCCCAAAAACCAATTATTTCCTTCGCTTAAGGCGTGGTTCGGGTGTGCACCTAGATACGTGAGAAAAGCGTAATTTCGTTTCCTTAAAACCAACTGTATTTCATTTTCTCTCCCTTACGAGCACGGTTCGGGTGCCCACAGAGATATGTGAGACAGGCGTAATTTTCTTTCCTTAAAACAAATTTACATTTCATTTTCCTTCCCTTAAGGGCGCTGTTCAGATGTCGGTCTCCATGGCAGGCGTTGCATCGATCACACCTAGCGTTCCGCTAAACGCATCTAAGTGCACCGGCGTTTTATGCAGAACACACTTTCATGGCCTGCGTACGTGATGCCGGAAGACGCTTTCCCGCTTGATAGGAGGCCAAGGTCAAGGACAAAGTCAAAGTCAAGGCCAAGGTCAAAGTTCAAAGTCGAGATAGTTGGTGTAGCAGCCGCTGGTGTCGCTGCTGTAGCTGACGTCATGCGTCGAACCTGACTACCACCAGTTATGCTCCTGGTTTGACCTCTATCTACATTCCAGGTGAAACTTGCAGCCACCTTGACCTCTACCTACATTCAAGGTAAAACTTGCGGCCCCGCTGATGGCTCGAAAAGCTGGCGTAGTGAAGCTTTTCCCTTCAAAATAAAGAAAACCTCAAATAGAAACACGACACTTCATACAGAGGAATAGAGTTGGGGAAAGAAAGGTGAAGTTGAAATAATTAGATAACAGCCACGGGTTTAAATACACAGACGGAAAAAAATTACGTATGGTAAGTTAGTCCGCAAATCTCTGTAGTTAAGCTGAACACAGTTTCAATGAAACACGCCAAATTTTCACATGTAAATCGCATTTACCATCCACAGTTCAGAACCTCGCCCTCTAGGGCACAATCGAAGCGCTGTTGTTATCTTGTGGACATCTAGGTACTAGCGACATCAAATGAAATGCGTACAGTAGAGAGCCTGGCGAAAGGTCCACTTTAATACGTTTGCCTTTCTCCAACATACCCGCCGCGGTGGCTCAGTGGTTAGGGCGCTCGGCTACTGATCCGGAGTTCCCGAGTTCCAACCCGACCGCGGCGGCTGCGTTTTTATTGAGGAAAAGCGCTAAGGTGCCCGTGTGCTGTGCGAAGTCAGTGCATGTTAAAGATCTCCAGGGGGTCGAAATTATTCCGGAGCCTACGGCACCTCATTCTTACCCGCCGCGGTGGCTCAGTGGTTAGGGCGCTCGACTACTCATCCGGAGTTCCCGGGTTCGAACCCGACCGCAGCGGCTGCGATTTTATGGAGGCAAAACGCTAAGGCGCCTGTGTGCTGCGCGATGCAAGTGCACGTTAAAGATCCCCAGGTGGTCGAAATTATGCCGGAGCCCTTCACTACGGCACCTATTTCTCTTTCTTCTTTCACTCCCTCCTTCATTCCTTCCCTTACGGCGCGGTTCAGGTGTCCAACGATATATGAGACAGATACTGCGCCATTTCCTTCCCCCCCCCAAAAAAAACAATTATTATTATTACCTCATTCTTCCTTTCTTCTTTCACTCCCTCCTTTATCCCTTCCCTTACGGCGCGGTTCAGGTGTCCGCCGATATGTGATACAGATACTGCGCCATTTCCTTTCCCCAAAAACCAATTATTATTAGTATTATTATTATTATTTCTCCAACAGAGATAGGCGCGCTCATCCAGTTTGCGATAGTTTTGATTTAGTTTTTTTACGTTCATTTTCTCGCTTTGCCGCTGAAGCGCCACATTCGCTCTTTCCACCCATCTCGACATGATCAGGGCGGTTTCGCTGGCGACGCCGGCTGTGGCCCGCATAGGGGAAGCGAGCGGTCTTTGCTCCTTGGCCTGCAGCGCTTTGATTTCGTTTCCATCATCGTCGTGTTATCAGTGTCTGGTTGCGATGCGAGCAGTGAAAAAGATCTATCCGGTTGCGGTAGACAGTTCTAGAATCACTTTTTAGTAGGGTGCCCAACTTCTTCGCACCAGTAGAGCTGGAATGCCCTGGAATCGAACATTCAAGCGTCAGCGAGCAGCGTGTAAAATGATCGTCACGGTGTGCAGCAGCGCTATGGAAAAGCGTCATTGCAAAGGAAACAGGTCGTCCGATGTCTGCGATTACTAAAATTTTCCAGGCAACCTGTGGGGAGTGAAGGCTCGGAAACTTGCCCCGTGGGCTCAGACAGCGGAATACCGGAAAGGATTACAAACTACTCAATTATTGTGGCCGTTGCCGCAGACACGCCCAGCATTGCGTCTCACTATTTGAAGGACATTTTTCAGCTGTGTGCCGGCACATCAACCATTAGACGTCCTCTGCACGAGGCTGCTCCGCGAAGCCTCGTACCGTCGAAAAACCCAGCAGTCTCCGAAGCAACGAAGAAAATTGGAAAGCAATGCTTGTGTTTGCGCGAGACCATGCATCATGGACTAGGAGAAGTGGCGTTGCATGACGTTCTCTAATGAACTGACGTTTTCAACTCCCTTGGACCAGCGTCAGCGAATTTGGAGAGCCGACAACACCAGGTGTGTCTTTCCTGCCATATGTATACATGTCGACCAGCCACATTTGAGGTAAGATTGCTTTAACGCAATGGCCATCATATTGAGTAGAAGAAGCCATTGTTCTTTTCTTAATTCACGCAACGAGTTGATGTTATTTGTTCACAGCGCAACCAGACGCTGACAACACGCCGAGGATTGAAGCTAAATCAAAGCCCTGCAGGCCATGGAGCTAAGAGCACTCATTTCAAACGCAAGCGGCCCATAGCCGTGGCCGCCAGAGGTATAGCATACCGCTGTGCGCAAGTTGCGATCGGTAGACAGGATGCACGGGGCGCTCCAGTGACAAAGCGAGAAAATGAACGTCAAGGAATACAGAAGCAGAAATACCGCAAATCGGATGAAAGCGCCTATCTCTGATGAAGACAGGCAGACGGCGTAAAATTGACCTTTGGCCACGCGCTCCGCTGTTCGCATTTCATTTGACCTTTATAGTACAGTCTTTGCCGAAAGTAACCAGGCTGCATAGTTTGCTTCTCCCTCATATAGTGGAGCCCCTGCGGCTTCCATAAAAGCCAAAAGGTATTTCAAGGTGAGAAAAAGGGTTCTCGTTACCTCTCAGTTATTTATAGCTTGATGGGCGCGAAACGAGAAGAAAACCGGGCAGCCTGATTAGTTTTGGCAAAGACTGTGCATAAGTTAATTTGAGAAACCAGAGCCCACTACATTCGAGATTTGCCGAGTTTGTGCCGTTTTTCGAGGTGTTTCGGTTTTAAGGCGAGAGCCTTACTAGCGCCGTTACGAGAAAAGCCGGCGGCGTGTGTTAGTGGGTTAGTGTATTAGTGTTTGTACTCGCAGATGGTACAGAAAATCTCTGCGATGGCAAGAAAAGAAATTGGACGATGCTTAAGCTCTGCTTTTAAGAGTGGTACGCGACAGCTTGTTGCAGGACTGCCAGGGAGTGCACGGAACGCCATCGCCCATTCGGTGCGACGCCTTGCCCGTTAGACAAATCGCTCGTAGTCTCTAGGAGGCCTCTCAAAACAGCCCATCCGCTGACCGAAGGCCCGCCGTGGTGGCTCAGTGGTTAACCTATGGGTCACTTTGTGATTGTCAACCTCACGTACCATGCATTCCGAAACTCGCTCATTGTGAGATGACTTTAAGTGAGTACCCACTGCGAGGATAGGATGTAGCGAGTGGTTTTGAGTTGAGGCATTTTTCTTTCTCAAAGCTGGAGCGCTACGCATCCATACTAAAATCACGCAGAGCATGAGGTTCCCGCGAGCTGCATTTACTCTGAGTGCTTATATGCCAAAGGTTATTGACATTGCGGTACAACGCTAAAAGCTGCCACTCAGAAAGCTGCCGCGTGCAATTCTGTGCAGAAAGTGCTTGTTGTGGGTGTTTCCAAGTCGAAAGCGGGGAATGAGTTCCTAAATTCCTGTTGTGAGCCGGTGGAAGTGTAAACTGAGACGCCAGATCAGGTCAGCATATATATATATATATATATATATATATATATATATATATATATATATATATATATATATATATATATATATATATATATATATATATATATATATATATATATATATATATATATAATGTCAAAATTTCTATAATTTTCCTGGAACCACATCTTTTCGCTCACACGAATATTCGTGGACATTAATGGACAGCGCATTTCGTATGGCGAAAATGGATTGCCAGAAGTCCTAGTGTTGGCATTCGCGTTTCAACTGGCTGGGGTGTGATGTTTATCTTTTGCGTGCCTCAGTCAGACAGGCTTTCTCGCAGCTTCGCAGGAGCAGATTCTCTACATGTCAGTATTTTACTATCAATAAACACAATAGATGTGAGCATGGCGCTAAAGGGCCGTTTGGGATTGTCGCCCAGAGTTCACATCGATTGTGTCCAGTAGGGCGTCAGCGCGGTTGGATAAGCCTTCGAATGCCAGCACCTCAAACTGCAACCAAAAAATTACTGCAACTAAAAATAAAATGAACCGGGCGGCTAAGTAAAGAACACAAACAGATCATTTGAAAGAAAGGGTCAGTGAAAAAAAAAAGCTAACAATCCACGCCCTCAGAGCTCAAACACGGATACTTCCTCCTCGCAGGCAAGAGCTTATGCGGTGGCCGCGCGAACGAAATCTATGGAGGCTGGTGCAAATGGCAGCGCCGCATACAATGCTTCCGCGTTGCAGATCCTGCGGTGTACGTTGTGATAAGGGGAACCTGAGAGGAAACAAAAAAAAATCGATGACCCAGTTGTGTCGTTTCTCACGTCTGGGCCTTTTTTTTTCCACAAGATCACTTGCAGCCCCGGAAGCACCGTTTCTCGGCAAAATGTCTACAGAGGCAGCCGCCATTGACATTTCTGTCGATGTTGCGGTCTATCAACGCGATATTGTGTTCCTGTCAGCCGCCACCTAGAAAGATCCTGGATACATTGTACCCCGTGCTACGATGAAACCGTTTTCTTTTTGGTAACGCTACGGCTTTAATTTATTTATAATTCATGAAAATATTCTCAACCCTTGCAGGTTTCTAGAATTTACACACTCTCGAGCATAGACTAAGCCTAAATCATTTTTTTAAATAAGCAGAATCGCAGTGCAGAAAACAAGGACGGTTAAAAGCACTGCACGGGCGGTCATTCGCAACTGTCATTTTATTGGTTAATAAGGACATGGGGCGTATTTGACTGCTGTCATCGTGTTTTTGTTTTGCTCTTTCCCGTATTCCCCATAGTTCGAAAATGAATCCAGGAGAACTCGGTTCATTTCTTCGCCTGCGACAGATTTATATATAACGTGTATCTAAAGTGTCTATTCTTTTCTACTTGCTACTTTTTAGTTTGAGCATCTTCCGTCGTGGTAAGCAGCTATTGTCTTTACTCCCACCACCCCCAAACTTTTCATAAATCATATGCAATCTCAGTGTGGCCTATACGGAAAGAATAACTTGATTATCACCTTGTTTGTCTACGAGAAGTGAACTGAACGTGCCAAGAACGAAAGTTGATCAACAGGTCTACATAATATTTTGTTCTAGTTTGTTTGTTTGTTTTTAAAGTATGGCGTGGATAGCAGTTCATAAATGCGCAGTCTAAAACGCACAACTTTTTCTCCACGAAGGCCTGCCTTGGATTTTATTCATAAGAGCGCAATCTGCCAACACCTTCATTATTCCTCTCTCTTTGTTTTATGCCTGCCGCTTTTCTCCATAATAAAGAACTGGAAGCTTGGAATTAGGTTGGCGTTAAGGCACAGCTTCGAGTGCATGCTTAGGGCCTTAATAAAGACATGCCTCTAGCCCAGTCTCTTGTAGAGTTTGAGAGCACGGAATGAGGGTGAAGGAATGCGTAGAAATAAGTGCTCTAGCTTTTTGCACCATTCCTGCTTCTCTTCATCATTTTCATGAATAAAGGGGAAAGAAACTGGTTGGGGAACACGCTTCTGCGCGCGAACTTGGCTTCCCGCCGCTCACTCCCTGGTAATATAGGCGATGGTAACAGGACTTTTTGCTTCGTCATTTTCGTATTATTGTACCGAACGTGCTTCCTGTTATTTCACTGAATTTTATTTACTCATACTAAAGCATTAACACTGTATTTCGAACAACCAGTTCTTCAGAAATTTTTCCTGTGGACTCGCCTATGTGTGCAGTAAGGACTGTAAAGAGGGGACAAGAAAATGGAAAGAGCAGCAGAAAATGGCAGGGCAGGCCAAGACGCCGCGCTCAAAGGCACATATAACTGTTGCACACGTTTGCTTTGCACTCATAACCATAGTTTAAAAGGTACTCTATCAGTGTTCAAAAAGAAAGAAAAAAGAGAAAAGTGCCGTTGCATGTTTCTAGGCTATGCCGTCTAATGAGCCGACATCGCCGTGATAGCTCCAAACATAGCCATCAGCCGGGAACTTCCCGCACATTGCCACGCTGCCAGCTGCGTACTGGGTGTGCTTAAATCGCGTACCCCTCTTTCGATGTTTCATCAGCCTACTACAGTGGTTAGTGGAGCGACCTCGGAAGTAACGACACCAGACCCTTTCGCAACGAGCAGCGGCAGACAGGACTAGTCTGCTGTGCGCCCGCACTTGGCAGGCTTTAGAGACACAGGCCCGAAAACCATTGAGGCGCTAACTGGAGAAAAGAGTGGTTCAGGCAGATGCCCAAGAGTCACATTTACGCAGGCTTGCTTACTCCGCTACATGCGCCGCGAACCGAACATGCGCGGTAACTTAACATGTTAACTTAATATGTTAACATGCTGACATGTTTAACATGTCTAAAGCCATCGCGAGAAGCGACAAAGCCATCGGCTCGGCCTCTTCCAAGCAGCCGCTGCCACGCCGCGCCGCGACATGGCGTCGTTGTCAGGGCCGCTTCCCACAAGATGGCGCCGCTTTCCCCACTGTAGCGCCCGCTCGACAGATCGGGTTCTCGTTACCGCACTCTTTTCACCATTTCCTCCTTTTCATGTTAATTCTCTGCTACCTTGAGCCATTTCAGTACAGCCTGCTTTTATTGGTTTAGCAGAGATTTCTTTTGATGTTGCTCGCGGGCTGACAGGAAATAAAACAGCGCCCCACCGTTTGCTCCGGATGACACATCAAAGTACTATCGGGCTGTCACAGACCGCGAGCAGAAGTTTTGCCAGTAAAGCAAAGCCATGTTTCACGGATGGCCCGTAGAGATGAGGGAGAAGGGTACCTTTCGTGCTCACGTATGCTTATGTGAACATGACAAGGTTGATATACAGGCTTTGATGGCGGCATAGCGTCCACGACATTTGATGCACGATTCTCTCAGTTCTCACAAGTTCCGAGCGTTGCCACTCAGGCCAATGTTTTCTTTGGAAGGCTGTAAAATTTTACTTCGCTTTTATTATATATAAAGGTTGTGACGGATTCACTTTGAAATTTGAATCCTTGCAGCGCATGTCTACACTTATATGCTCAATGCTTCTCAGTTTTGATTTCGGAACTCTTGCAAAGAGAATTAACCTACGCATTCTATAAACGGACATTCTCATACCTTGCGCTACGAAAACACATAACACTTCTGTAAATACACTGAAGAAGGATGGAAAGTTGGGCTAGTTGGTAAGACACAGCGCTTGTCTGTGTCTTCTCTTCTGTCTATCGTCTGTTCGCGCTGTTCCACCCACCATGAACTTCTGTAAATAATGCCCGCAGGTTGTGATGCTTAGTGGATTAACTGAAAGTTTTGTTCTGAAAGTAAGATGTGTTTTTTATTTTGTTTTCACGGTTTCTCTCGGACAGTGCTTTTCACGAACATCTTGAACGAAGCAATCGGAGTCAGAGAGGGCTGCGCACGCGGTAATTAGGTATTTTAGAGGCTTTTAATGCATAACATACAACAGAGTGTTTTCTTACGGCTCATGATAGCTTCACAAATGACTTCAGATAATTTGTTATTTGTGTTCCCTGGTTGCGCATCCAGCGAAGAGACGCACAGCAGCATAGCAGTCTCGTTTCCCAGGCCACTGAGGCTTTCCGCTACGTAAGCCAAACCAGTCTGTCATCCGGCATAGTCGCAACCGTCACTGCATTGGTTCAACAGGCAAGCTTATAAATGCTCATCTGTGCACCCGCAGCTTTCCAGCAACAGTGCCCAAAGTTTAAATATTCAGATTTTCTGAACCGGTGTCATGCTATGCTCGTCAAGGCAAATAACTATTGCAGAGAACAATGGCGAGCCTTAATTTTTATAATTTTTGAAAAGTCTATGTCATATACATGATAAAGAAAGTCCGTCCTCCGCCCCAAGCACAGTACGTCTAATATTTCAGCACGGTAAATAGCACTCGAAAATTTTCTCTCAGCTATACGAAAGCTAAGCTGCAGTCGAGCTCCGGGAGCGCTATGGCTACTGCGCTTCGCTCTTGATAACTGCATTCACTAACAGTCTGGTTACTTGTTCTTGTTGTCTTATTCGCCCATGTACAATCACATTTCCATTCATACATTTGCGGACCACTTAACCACTCGGTACTTGGTTACAGCACAACATCAAAAGAATAGAATGATCACGCTGGAAACGAAACAACGCACCAAATGACAGGAAAGAGGCTGCCGATTCTCCATCTCATGTTATTCCCAGTGTAGACAGAAAATAATACAGCGAAGCGACCGATTTCTAGCCTCTGTGGTCGGCTCGCAAACGCGGGAAAATCCTACACTTGTTTCCACAAGTGCCGTCCCTTCCCGCTGAAGATATTACAGTCTACTTATACTCAGATGCGAGGCCCAATATATCCGACTACAGACTGATTTGGTAAGGCGTAACAAAATCGCATATAGAGCCTCATTCAGCAAGCGCCTCACAGCCACGCTCAGGCAAAAGAGCGCGCACTCGTGTGGAGTGGGCAGAACGCGGAGGACTCATGCTGGGGGTAGGTGGCGTTGCAAAACAGCCAGTCTTTCGTCTCAAAATTTGTTCCCTCGTTCTTTACGCCGCTGCCAGTGGGCACAAAATTCAGCGCTGACCTGCAGATAGCGACAGGAAAAGAGCAGCTGGGCAAGCAGAGGCCATGAGGGGCACTGCGAGCCATGCCGGATGCAGCGGAGAGGCGCAAAGGGTCGAGTTTGCTGCACCGGCACAGCAACCCCCTCGACACGGGTCGATGCTCCGCGCGGCTCCGAAGATTGCCTCTGCCGGCCGGCCAGGTGCAGGCTTCGCTACAGCGGCCACGCATCAACTCAGGGGGCGCCAAGCACTTGTGCGCCTCTCCCCAAGAAAATCGACTTGAATAGGGAATCAGCTTGGCTGCTCCCGAGCCCACGGCCGGGGAGAAAGAAACCTTGTGAAGGCTGAATAAATTTTCACTCCATCTTCGGCTGCTCGTCCGGCGCCTTGCGAAGCTTCGGTTCCCAGCGAAAGCCCGCCGGGCGCGTGACTGGGCTCGGGTTTGTTCCTGTTTCGTCCATTATCGACGCCATCGCGCGAAGATCGTCTCCATTCTCGTCGCTTTTCTACTTCCATTTTTTTATCGTTTCTTGTTCGCAGCCTGATGCGCGGTGGGCGGCAGATCCTGCGGATGATTGCATCGCCCAAGAATCTGCACCGGTTGCAGCGGAAACATTTGCAGGCTGGCCTTCTTTTTGGTCCCCTCCTTTTCCTGGGTAATTTGTTCCCTGTCAAATAACTGCTCACCTTTTCTCCGGCTGCGAAGGCGGGGAAGAACGCTGAATGAAACAAGGAAGGTTTGGCCGGAAGATTTTCCGGAAATTCTAACGCCATTTATTATCGCCTTTCACTGTGGCTAATGAAACAATGTGCGTCGAAGAAAGTAATGTTTCACGTACGCTTTCTGCATATTTTTTCTTGCCTTGAGAACAAACAGACGACCTTAATGCCTGTCCGCTCCCCTCCTCCCCCCCCCTTTCATAAAGAAAAAAGAACTCAAGACAAATTCAAATATGCGTTTCCATTTCTATGCCAGCAAATCAAGGCGGGTTCAGGTTTAGTTTCTTACAAGAACACGTTTTTTTCGGCGAAATATGAAATACTGGCTGCCTTCAGAACATTGTTCGACAAGAGCGAGGTGGCTTACGGGAGTGAAAAGCAGATTTAGCACCAAAAGTAACTCCAATCATTTTGTAGTCTTTCAGCATGTGGCTTTATAGGTAAGTTCAAGGAACTAACTTACGAGTCCTTCGCTCGCTCTTTCTAAGCTTTAAGTTTTATTTTTTTCGTAGCAACAACCAAGCCATTGCCTGTGTGCATGCACTAGTTGAATTAATGTATCCGTATTTCCCGTATGCTGCTGCCAAGGCGTACATTTTCTGCTCAGTTTTCTTCCTACACTGAGAATTCTCCTTATTATGCCGTTTCATGCGCAAGACTCGCTGGCACTTCGATGACACTGCAACATTCATGTTTGCGGGCTTTTGTAGATTCGTTCCGACAAACTTGCACTGAGCTAATCGCGAGGTGGGCTAATCAACAATCAACACTGCGTTTCAGCTTCGTTTATTATGGCCACCCAAGCATGACGATATCGTATTTTTTAATAATTGCTTTTGCTTTAATACGACTCTGCCATGTTTCAAATATGCTCTGGCAAATGAAAAAAAAAATTCTATTATTCTTTCCATTCGCCCATACTCGATAAACGGGGCCTGCATACACTTTTCAGTGTACATTCGAGCAAGTTTGTTTTCGCAAATTCAATCGTAAACACTCTTACACAAATTGTCGCCCCAGATAACTGTTACTATCATTGTTTCGTTTTGATATACCTATGTTAAATAGAGACTATATAGAGACGTGCGCGCGAACGCTGAAATAACAGAAAAACAATCAGATTCAAGCCGGTGTATTATTTCCAAAGAATATGTTTCGTGACATTGAAAAATTTTGAAACATAAACTTGTAGATACCGTATGTTTAGTCTAAGGCAACGCGCGATGACTCTGGCGCCTTTCCTTTTTTTCTCGAGGCTCATTCGCGTCGACGTTCCTTTGCAAACCGCGTGTAAAAACGTGGTGGCTATCGATTCCATTTATGCCTAGAAACACATGAAGAGTCTGAGTTCATTTTTTGTATTATTAAGAAGTTTAGAATATACTCTGCAATGGGATGATAAATAATACCGTATTAGCTTCAGACACTGTTGCTACGATTCATTTTTGCTTTAACCTGACAACATGCATTTTCTTAATGCCGTTTTATCCCGTCCACAAACAGTGCTTTTAGCGATAAAAGCAGCGTCTGGGCTCAAGAGGAGGTGTTA